>JBCAUA010249658.1:0-20302 GCA_038406235.1 Peronia verruculata | reverse complement strand
TAGCCTTCTCGGATAAGGGCAAATATATTTCGGAGGTCCCGTGTGTACGTTACGCACGTTAAAGAACCCTTGGCAGTACAAAATCGATGGAAGAGTGGGACTGAGTGCCTTAGTCCGGGCAAAATTTCCAAATTCCAAATTTCTACCCACAAATTTTCTCAGCAAAAACCTTTTAAAAGCCGAGATAATCCTATCTCTTAGGATTGAAAGGCTTAAGAAAAACAACACCTTGGCCTCCCATGTATGTACCACAACGACATTGGCACACCAGTTCATTATGGATAGGATATTTCGCTGCTCTGTGCTCAAGCCTTTCTCAATTACCAGTACTCTTTCTTCTCTTAAAAAAAAAAAAAATAATTAAAAAATCTTAATTCATTTCCCACAAATCGGAAGGCTTACTCATTCACATAATAGCCTATTACTGCGATCTTAAATGAATGGTTTCCCTTAATCATTTTGAAATCATGAAAAATGACTGGGAAGAAATATGAAAATGGTGTGGCGAATGCCTAGAGTTAATGAATATATACTCCTATCACAAACATCCCGGTGTTCATGGAATATCATTGACTGATAAGGAACAGCTCAACCTAATGAAGAAGAGCCACACCACAGCCATTATTTCACTGTACAAGCCAAGACCAAGATCTAAGAACAAAGATACACTCGATCTGTGATAGGTGATTGTACATACACATGTACTCAATCAGTGTGTAAATATAAAACATCAACAATAAGATTTTTTACATGCAGCAAAGCAAACAACACGTCCTTATTCATTTTCCCCGTCAATGTTTTTTATTCTCTTCATCATCATTTTTTTGCTTCTTGACGTTTCAACATTGGTAAAATTAAGTCTTTTATTTATTTATTTATTCATTTTTGTGTCTGTTTCTTTGGAACACAACTACACAAAATTGATATATATATTTAAAAAAAAAAACAAAAAACTCAACTACATCAGACCTGTCATTTGTGTTTGTCATGTCATACAAAAAGTACATACACATGTATATGTCCGAGACAATGTAAGCACAGAACACTTTCAGAGCAAGAAAACAAAGATGGAGGACATGTAATAATAAAGTAAAAATTATGTAATAAACTGTACAGTTAAGCAGCAAATGGCTTTCCTTCTACCTACTACTATACCACGTAAGGGATGGAATTGTTATATGGTATGTACTTAGCTGATCCTACGTTCTTCACATTGTATACACTCTTGCTATTTTTACAAGGCTGGCAATGGGTTGCCTGTTCCACCTTTGCCCCAGAAAATGAACTAAACTCTGAAAAAAAAAAAAAAATAATAATTAAAAAACAGCTAAACTTTAGTTTCATGGATATCAGCTAGTGAATGCCATTTACCTTCCTTGGAACAATACCAGTGTAGTGGTAGTTATGCTGAAAAAGCGCCATTAAACTAAATCTTTACACTCATCAATACCAAGAGTATGTAATCAAAACTCCAGTTTTCTCAAATTAAACCTTGAATCTGATCACTTAACACTGTCTGCATTTCCACTCTTCAAATGTACATACACATTGTACTTAGATCTAAGCCGACATGGTGGGCAAAAGTACTATAATATTATTTTGTACTACAACGCCAACAATCCAACCAACAACAACAGTGATAATAAAAAAATAAAAATTAATATTTTCTAATGTGGATGTCTGTGTGTCTATGTAGATAGATCTCTGTCTTGAAGAGGTGGGAGACTAAATTCAACTATGTATGACAATTTAAAGAAAAAATGCACATGTACAAAGAAATAAGCATCAAGTATGTACATGACTTAATCCATTCAAACAACAGTAACATCATGAAATAGTCATTGCGTCTGACAAGATATAAACGCATGGTGAAATGGACAAGCCCATAAATCAAATAAATATGAAAATAGTAAAACAAATGGAATACTGTCACATAATACAAAATGAAATTACATACATGTACATGTATATACAGGCATATCAATGTAAATGTATACATATCATTGGCAACATGATGAAATCGGCCATGCACCAAAATTGTAAATCTATCTCAAAGATGAATTAACTAAAACTAAACATTTCCACAAACCCTCTTCAAGAAAGTAAAAGGAAAGATGTCTCATCTACCATTTCAGTCTGGGCGTAGCACAAAATTTTAACCGGTTTTGTTTTTTATAGGTCTCCTGTAAAACAGCGAGTCTTGGCATATGCTTGATTTCACTATACTGCCAACGATATGTCAAAATGCCTATGGAACCCAAAGTAGATAATATGAACCAAGAGTTCGGAAATGATATTATGAATGAAAAGAAAGAGAAAAAGAGACAAAAACAATGTCCAAAATGTAGAACTGTGGTGCATTTTTTTTCTTCTGAGTTTTGATAGAACACAAATAATGACAATCAACAGTTACTAAATGAAGAATTTTGTTAAGTAGGAAACAGAATAAGAGAGAGAGAAAAAACAACAACATCATACTAAATAACTACTCTAGACTATGCATCAAAATTTATTCTATTGCAGAGAAAAATGGGACAGTCGTGTGGGAGGAGCTGTAGGATGGGATGACTCAGTAGGTGACAAATACTGACATTTCTCAGACGTCCTTAATATAAAACTTGCTGACTAAATCTGATAATACATGTAATCGTGCACCAAACCACATCTGTTCCACAGGGACAGCATTTTTCCCTTGAATGTAAATTGTTTGCAATGTCTCTTACCTGCTAGGCAGCAGAATAATAGGCTTTGTGTGACGTAATGACGTGTACTTTCTTTTGCTGGATACTGTGATGGTTTATAAGGTAACTTGACTTTGACCATTGCCTATCCATTAGCTTCTGTTGATGTAGGTGTACCTTTGAAGACAAACCAAACCTTCTCCAACCCCTCTGTCTGCCACTACTTTAAGAATATTTCATTCCTGTTCATTCTTAGTTGTTGTCCTTCCATCTCCTAGAGGGGTAACAAAATAATACAAAAAAAGTTCAGTGATTTGTAGTTATCTCTTCAAGCCTGTCCTGAATATATTGTGATGGTCATCACTGATCACAGTAGATGATATACACACAAAGGTCAGAGAGACTTGAAGTTACTGTGAAAAACCATGAATAATGAAGACCCTAGGTATAAGTGTAGATGATGAAACAGTTTACAGGCCTAATGTACATAACAGAATATGGACTTGTTTTGTCCTTTGTCAACTAGCCATTATGCTTAGAGCTAAGTTATGTCTATGTTTCTATCATCACTGGTATGCAGAGATGTCCAGTCTTTGGTATGTAACACTGGTAAAATCCCAGAAAAGGCCAAGTAAACTGAGAACTGTTGTGCTCACGGAACACTGGGCACAGAGCTCAGGCTCAAAATCTCTTTCAGGAACCCACGACAACAAGAGAGAGATGAAAATCTTTTAGTGTATGTAGTTTATTTCAGAATTTCTTTTAACCAACTGAGACATGTAGAAAGAGTGATTACAGTTAGTGTTGCTGCAAGGAGACCAAGAATGATAAACTTTTGACAGATAGTATTTGCAGATTCAACAGCACTAGACAAGTATCTGAAATCATTCGAGTGAAAGCCAAAGTGTTCTAGAAAAACTTGAGAATGATGACAGCAGTATCTACTGTGCAGGAAAATAGGAAAGTACCAAACAATCAATATTATTATTCTCACAGATCCAACAGTCCAATCATCTGCTTTTATCCATGTTTGAATCAAAGCCATATTTCTCTGGAAACTCAGAAGTCAGACAATTTGTACAACGTAGAAACTGCAAAAGGAATATGTCAATGTTGACTGCAGGTGTGAAAACACAATAACTTAAATCACCAGCATTTACAGTTATGTATAGATAAATATGTCACCCCACGTTATGGAGAAGATAACAACACATGTAAAAGCAAGCAATACTGGGCTGGAACAAGCATAACTGTGTCATTTGAAGGACATGTGTATATTGGAATAGATATGTCGACCCCTATCTGACCAAATTAACAAAGTGCCAGTGCAAATCTAGCAGAATGTCACTGGCCTGGCCAAAGCTTTCTGGCTATAGTCTTGACCACCGTTAAACAATTTCAGTTCCAACTGTAATGGAAGATTGAGGTTACAAGGACTGACTAAAACGCCAGATTTAAAATGTCTTATCTATAACAGTTCTGTGATGTAGACGGGACAATTTAATTCTGAGGTGACAGAATGTTGAGACTGCACCTGAAGAGGTTTTCAGTTTAAATTTTTTCATGTACAACTTTCAGAAGACTGAGACCATATTGAACACTTAAAAATTTCCAGAAGATACATGTCACTTTTGATTATTTCAATATGTGGCAGTAGACAGTATCACTGGGTGAAAGAACTACATTTTAATTTTAGCCTAAACTTGACGTGGGACGTCACTGATCAAAACAGTGGATCTTTGACATTAGGATAGAGTGATACAAAAATCACTCACTCTCTCAGTAACTCATTGCATATAATAACCACTGGTACTGAAGTTACTTCAGACAAATCAAGATGACAACAACCATCTCATTTTGCATCTTGGCACTTATAAGGTTAGACCAGACAGGTAATGTGAAAGCCACAAAGGGAACAAGTTTGTTGTGACAAGCAGAGCACCGTTTCTCTTCCCGCCCTTCCCCATAGCTTTACCATCACAGTGTGTAATGTATCAGTCACCTGAGCCTGAGATCAATCACACCACATGTGGGCAAAGAGTCGTATGACTCACAAGCACAAGCAAGCCAGATCATGTCTAAGTTTTTCATATAAGTTGTTCACTTATGACGTTTCACATCCGCGTCCGCCCACCATTCTGTTGTTTACATTTCAAACACGGAAGGAAATCACTTATGATGTTTCGCTTTCGCGTCCGTCCACCAAAAATTCGCATCCAAACACGGAAGTAAACACGAACGTGGAAAGGATCTATAGGTCGTTCACTTATGACGTTTCGCTTCCGCCCACCATTCTGTTGTTTACATTTCAAACACGGAAGTAAATCACTTATGACGTTTCACTTTTGCCCGCCAAAAATTCGCATCCAAACACGGAAGTAAACACAAACGTGGAAAGGATCTATACTCCAGTCCACAAGTTCAGTGTATAATTTTGGCATTGATGTATCACTGAACTTGTTTTCTGAGAAAGAACACAGTAATGTTATTTGTTTATGATATGACCCATCCCCCATTCAGATTCATCTAATTTGTAACATGTGGCTTGCAAAACACATTGTATTGTTGACAACACTGATACTAATTGCAAAACATATCCTAAATAAAATAAGCACAACTTCACAAAAACTTCCAGAAAAATTTTCTTTTACCAGTACTGAACTTTTTCCAGACTATAATTCAGTGACTCAAAACTTTCTGTTCTATGCCATCTTGCATCTAATCAATCTGTTCCATTGCAAAATGAAAATATATCAGGCAATAACAGATGGCATTTATATAACACTCACTCCTGTACGGCACAGATTCCAGGAACTTTCCAATCTATTATTACCTCACTGTACATTCTCAGTTCCTGGGAATCATACAAGGGGACTGCATACAAACACACTCCAATGAACATAACTACACATATATGTATTTCAGATATGAAATAGCAAAGAAGTTTGTGGAGGGATTAAGAGATTCCTTTCATGTTTGCTAACTTCACTCTCTCTTCTTCAGGAAATTTCCAATCTAACAATTCATGTTTGTCAAGCAGTTATGTTGCCAATGCTGAATTTACATATCGTATTTTATGTCTGACGAGAACACATAAGTTTTATCATCATAGCCAAAAAAGGAGGTAAAAAAAAAAAAAAAAAGACTCTCATCACTGAAAGTTCAAGAAAAAATAATTGAGCATGCACAAAAAGCATTGACAAGCAGTGTGTTTTTCAATTATCCAATTCTGCAAAATTGAAATTCTATAGTGTATTTTTTGTGAAAGACATTTGTTTGGACATGATCTTGAATTAAGTCTGACAAAAGTAAAAGTAAAACCTACATTTCTAGCAAAGTAACTTGTAAAAACAACAGTAACATAACAACAACAAAAAACCCAGTAAAGTGACAGGACAGAAATGTGATATGGTACAAACTACTTTCTTTTATTGGGGCAATGACATTCATGATTTAAAAAAAAAAAAGAGAAAAAAAACTACATTATGAAGTTCAGTTTTTACTGCCCCCACCCCACCCCTTGTTTTGATTCCACATTAACATGATAATACGACTAGGTGTATAATAATGCATGTGAACAATTTGAGATGTATAAATATAGATGATATAACAATCAAAATCAACAGCTGATGACACAAACCAATGCATCCATTCCGGAAGAGCAACATATGAAAGAAATGTTTAAAAATACAATTATATTCCACATGGCAAATGAAGCGGAAGCAAAATTTGAGTTGCTCATATTTTAGGCAGTAAAAACTGAGCAGCTCAGTCTTGACAAGACATCAATAGCATTTTTGTGAGGTTCAGCAATGGGAACATGGAATGATGGGGCAATGTGATGCACAAAATTGCAACTAACTTGATCAAGCAAATTAATAATACCATTAAAAAAACATTTTCAAAAAAAAAATATAAATATATATATATACCAGTAATAAAAAAAAAAAAAAAAATAAAAATGATACAACTTTTTCATTCAGTATGTAAGTAAAAAAAAAACATACTGTGAGGCATAGATCTACATGAATTCATATGGTCCACTACAATAATTTAATGTCCTCCAATACAATTCACATGTCCTCCGTCTCACAATGATCTAAAAATCCAGACATAAACAATGGGACAGAACATCATATATGTTCATAAATAGCAATACAGCATGATGGCTCGTATTACAACTAAAAGATGGTAATAGCTTAAATCAGTCACTTTATCTAATTACAGTATGAGTCTCCAAGTGGGAAGGATTCGCACAGCATGGCATTCATACTGCTCAGAAAGCAGAATATGAAAATATAGTTCATTTAACTAACATTTTCATTTTCATGCCAATCTACTCAAAGATTCTCATCTTGCTTATCTGACTCTTTAGTTGTTGCACAAAAATCACTGATATGTACTTAGACTGGGCGATTCTGACCATGCTCTAAAAATTATAGTTAAGCATGTACAACCTCTCCTTCCTCTAAATTAAAAAAAAAAAAAAAAAGATGGTATTACTTTCTTGAATATGTGTATGGTGAAGAACTATAAAAAAAAAAAAAGTCAAAGCAAATATGGCAAAGGAATGATCAAAGCTGTGTCGTATTATTGAAAGGTAAACTACAAAGAAAGTGCTATCAAAAAATGCGAAATGACTCATTATAGCAGAAGATATTTCGATTTAGCATACTATCAAAAACAAACACAAACACACACAAAAAAAATTAATTCCTAAGTCTCTCCTCACAAAACATCAATTAAAAAACAAGAGATAATTATACAGACCAAATATGCAACTTATGCACACATATTACTTTGACAAATCAAATCAGCCCACATTCAATGTTGATCCCCCAAAAAATCTTTTGAAAACTCAGCTCTTTGCACCTTGGGCACTAGGATGTGTCTAATTGTAATATTATTGACATAACTGTCACATATTACTTTGGGGTACATTCACACATTTCTTCATGTTCTGTCAATGCTGAGTGCTCTTTCAAGATGCAAACATTCATAGTTATATCCACCATCAGAAAAAAGCTAGTCCGATGTCTATTGAGGCCAGCAAAGAATTTCTACTCCTGCGTAACTGTAGTCTTTGTGTGACAAACCAGCCGCACGATAACTCAACAAAAGTCACATGACCAGGTGAAATGCCCGATGTCAAAATGGAGATTCTTTCAGAATATCAGATTCTACTGACCATGTGATCACAGGAATCAAGTTTCAATGGGGCCCCTTTTTCTACCAGTTGGTTAACTTCCCTTTGCTAGATGCGAGCAGTATAGTGCAAGTACTGCAAAGAAGAAAAATAATCACTTTTGTTTTGTGACTTGTAGCATCTAAAACAAAATATTATGACCAAAAAAAAAATGATGGAAGAGAAAAATCAGGTTTCATTCTAATGCGATATTTTCAGAATTTTACATTTCTGAAGTTTTATGTAATGAAGTGATTTTTCCCTCTTCACAATGCTCATCCTGTAAAGGAGGTAACTAAGGAATAATATTCACAAGAAAAAAAAAAAAAAAAGGCCAAGTAAAACCCACAAAACATGTCTCTTTCCATTGATACCAATGACAGATAAAACATTTGGCATCAGACTCTTCACCCCCGTCAATGGACAAATGGTCAATAAATAGCAGATAATGGAGTTGATAGAGAGGATCTCTGTAGCAAAATATGTCCAACAATGACTATGGTGTACACATACAGGATATCAATGGGCTGTTTCAGTTGTCGTCCAAGTCTATAGCATCCTCTGGCTTGTTGCTGAGCCTCTCACCCATGTTGGATGGTGCTTGACCAAGCATAGACATGGATGCACTTGGATGCATTCCCTGCTGCAAATGTTAAAAAAGACATTTTCAAAATTTAAATGTTGTAGACTTTCCAAAGTCCTAATCCAAAAAGAATGTAGAATCAGACAGTCAGAAAAGTAAAGTAGTAGTCCCAAGTATTTACTAATTATTCAGGAAACATGGAAATTGTTAGTGTTCTGGTCTAATGCTAAATGATGGCTGTGTTGCACCTGAAACAGTGGAAAACGTTCTCCTAAGCTACATGCCAGGCAAAACCCAACAATACATGGCTCAGATGTGTAGAAGATAATAGTAACCCTATGAGTTCAGCACAACTTTTCTCAAGTCCTGAAGGAGAAAACCTAGATATTATGTTGCAACTACAACAATGGTGGTTAATTAAAACAAAGAGTTTCTTCCCTAACACAGTCACCTCTGAATCAGTGAGATTTAACCACCAATAATCAATGCATTAACCTCATCGACCAATAAGCTTTCTATCACTTATATTCAATCAGCACGACAGAAGCACTGACACTATCCCTGTGAGTTTATGAGTTCCCAGCTACCATTCAGATGGTGCACACTTTCTGAAAGCCCATGGATCAGCTGTACAGCACACGTCTTGCGCCAAGGGCAAATGAGTCGCAAGTCGTGCCGGGTGAGTTCAAGTCACAGCTGTTTTTGACAATTTCTTACTATATTCTGACTGTGATATCAAAATATTTTTTTTTTTTTTTCAGGTTAAAAAAAGGTTACATTGACGTTGTGTGAAAAAAAAAAAAAAAAAAATTTGTCTCTTGGAAAGTAGTTAAAAACAACCAAAAACGGCCATATATCTTCATTGTCTGGCGTGACTTCTGACTCATTTGCCCTGGTCGCAAGACATATTATGTCACAATAGGAGAACAGTGCAAAATACCTTATCATTGTAACAAACAATATCATTTGTGTACATCAGGGAGGTCAAACTGTTTTCACAAAAAAGTCAGAAAATTTCCTCTTTTACTAGCTGTTCCAAGATCATGGGCATATTATTTCTAATTTTCTATCAACTCTCGCGCGACTGCATGTTGTCGGATGTGAGAAATTATGCGCTACAAACTTCAATCTCGATCTTCAAACAGTCGCCAAACATTCTGACTACCGACTATCGCCTGAAGTACGAGGATAACTCTTTCAAACTTCTGGTTCTACTGTCATCGTACGAAATTTGTATCACAGATTATTATAAAACGGCGAGATTGTCTAGTGGATTCAGTAAAAGTCAGCAGTTGATTGGCCAAAAGTAGGAAAGTCGGCGACGACCAGAAAGTCAGAATTCCAACTAAAGTTGGAAGTTTGACATCCCTGGTACAAGAAATGAAGAGAGGATTCTCTTGCGAAAGCACTTCCCTGCTGGATTTTTATTGTCACATGCAAATTTTCGGCGTCCTTCACCCAAGAGGAGCAGCGATGTCGATCGATAATCAAGCATCTTCGCAGAACCTTATAGTGTTAGAACAGGTAAACACGTGTGTGTACCGTACTATTACTATTACGATGCTTCGAGTGTAGACAGCCCGAGGCGTTGCGCCTAGCGGTATAGCTCTGGTCAGTATTTACATCGTGCTCTTTCGCCTGCGGTTGACTAGCTTTATTTTATGGAAGATGTTATTTTCACTGTACGGTGATAAAACATGTAGTTAGGGTAGGCTATTTTCACCGTACGAACACCAAATAATAGAACAACCCTGCTGGCTTAACCTGCTGGGACCCTCGACCTGCGCAAGTCCACCCTACGGTAACATGTAGGTCCAATGAGCAGGTGACGGTCCTCCCTAACATGTATGAGACCCTGGACCAGCGCGTCTACCCTACGGTATCATGCAGGTCCGATGAGCGGGTGATGGTCCTCCCTAACGCACTGTATGGTGAAAATAGTCAATCCGTTATTTTATAGACTAGATCTATGTGATTGCTTCCTCTAACCCATTGAAGAGAAAGAAGACGGCTCTTTCCATTGAGTCAAAAATGAAAATGCTGCAGGAAATAGACAGAATTGCGATGTCCAAGAAGGCCTTAACTGAAAAGCATGGCATTCCCCCAAATACACTCGACGATATTAAAACATCGGGAACGCGTGGAGAAAGCGGCAGCCTCCTCAACTATTATTTTCCCCTCACAGAAAGCCTAGATCTTATTCGGGAGTTGTTTCCCTTGTCAAAACAAAAAAAACTGGAAGACGAACTCTGATAAATCGAACCCATGAGGCTGGTCCCGGCAAATTCGATTTAAGCGGACTCGACTGTATATATAGGCCTACTTTACTTAGTAAATAAATTTATCTGATAAACATCCATGTTGTTCGAATGGCAAGCAAGACCAAGTAGAAACATAAAGTCCTATCCTAACCTGAACGTATAACATAAAAATCACCCACAAAGAAATGAGAATAAAAAAAAAAAAAAACAGCAGTTTTTACCAATAGATTATCATTGCTAAACCCATGAGATCTAAAACTCTTGTCCAGTTCGATACTGAACTGTGCGGGTACACTAGTTCCTTAACCCTTTGAACCCTGTGTTCCCCACCCTATGGTCCATCAGTCCCTGACCTTGAGCAAAATACAGACATTTTGGGGTTGGTCACGTTAGTGTCAGCAATCGAACCTTAGAGCAAATGAAGCTTTATGGAAACTGAATAAACATGATCTAAAGATCTAAAACATGGTTCACGGACACCCCTATTTGCATTCACCTCAATGCTAGTTGGCTGTGGAAAGGAATGCTGGCAGGGGAGTCAGAATAAGTGAAACACGTTCAATATATAGGGCATTAACGTTCATCAAGTTATGTCATTTTCTGATTGTGAACCACAGTTTTACTTATTATAGTTATAGCAATCAGGTCTCCAGCAATTTATATCATAATATATGTATTTCTCCTTTGTTTTATAAGAACATCATCATAAGAGCATTAGTCACCTATGTCATGTCATGCCCATTGTTTTGTTCTACGCAATTTTAGGGAAAGCAGAAGCTCTTACACTTTTGTAAAGTGCACATGTTCTATTTTGATGAGTATGCATTACCTCTGTACAAGTGATCAGTTGTCATTGCACTGTATAACATATATTATGATTATCATTATTATTATTACTATTATTATACATATTATTATTATATTATCAGTAATACACATTATTATTAATGTATTATATTGTGTAGTAAGAGTTACTATTGTTTAACATAAGAATTTTTATAGTTGGTATATTATGGTTTCTATTATCATGATCATAAATATTATTATCATTACATAACACTTTAGTAACACTGCATATGTTTTATACATCTGTTATTATTACCATAATTATCATTCATAATCCTACCGTAGCAATGGTTGTTGTTCATGGATTACCTCCAACATGGTCTACAGATTTATCTCTCTGTATACATTTACTGTAAACTTTGAAAGGTCTGAACAAAAACTAGCTGACCATTCCTCTCATGAACAATACAGTAAACTCATAAAAGCTGGAGCAACAGCAAACAAACAAGTCTTGTAAAACAACAAAATTATTAGCCATGCACATTTCAGCTGTTTTCTGCTTTACATAACATCATAACAATTTTGTTTTTCAGAAGAAATTCATTCTAAAATAAAAAAAAATTCTTTCAGCTGTTTGAATTACATAATGTACTTGTGGATGAGATACTGGTTAACAAATTGTCAGCTGCAATGATGAATTTAGATCATTGTGGTTCCCAGTATTATGTTCCTGAAGAGTATTTCTATATTCTATTCAGGAATGTCAATCTGTCTACATGAAAAAGTAGGAAACGTTCCTGGCATATTCTAAAACTAAAGTACGTTAATGATAGGCAATACTGGATTTGGGCCAACAGAGAAATTACTGACAAGACAAAAAGTAGGAAATCCTACTGAAGTTGGAAATTTGACATCCCTGTCTATTTCTTCTAGGGAATTTGATTCCCCTCTTGAAGAAAATCTTACATCTATATCATCTAGGCCACATATATTTAAATAAAAGGGCCACATGATTTTTCTAAATAAACTTTTTTTCAAATCTCTGATTGTTTTTACACTCAATATGTGGTTTTTACGATTGTGTATTTCCTAAGTAATATACAGATTCAGCCCATTCATTCAGCAGAAATGATATACTGATTTGTGATTCTTACGGCATTGGTGATTGCTAAACATGTACTTTAGAGTTGGCGCTAAGTTCAGGAATACCTTTGACAGATTTCTCATGTATATGCTTATCTTGTCTTTTCTGCTTTATCATGAGTAACAGAGGGAGGAGAAGGTGGGGGGAATAAAAACAGCAACTCAAATAGAACTGAAGAAAAGATTAAAAACTAGCACAAACAAAAAGGCTAACTGTAAAAAAAAAAAAAGTAGTTTCCTATAAGATTTTTTTAAAAATGGAGAATTATTTCATTAATAACAAGGCAGACAGGTGACTGACAAAAGATTGGAAATTCTTTTGTTCAATGATTACACACATCAGTTAAGACATTTGTTTACTTAACAATGTCCGTTTTCTTACTAGTAGCTCAAATATATTTCATTTACATCTTGTGTCATGTAAGTTCGAAATTTATACCTTGATGCATTTTTCTCCTGTGCATCAGAAAAAGTAGGACAATATCTATCTAAAAAATCGTCATGCATGATGTGTACTTACGACCTTTTGTCACAGTCTCATATGCTAATCGAGATAACCTCCATCAGGAGGTTAAAAGACGTATATAGAACGTAAATGTATGTGTACTGTTTTAAAAATTCATCACAATATGACACAGTGCCTAGTCTTTAACAGAAAAGGAGCAAGGTGAGCAAGAGAAGAATATAATGTGAAGATACAAGGTGAGCAAGAGAAGAATATAATGTGAAGATACAAGGTGGAAGAAAAGATCAAATACCCTCTCAAAAGGGAGCAGAGTTAAGTTACAAGATCAGTAAAAGTATGACACTCTTCACACAATGTGTTTAGCTCGAGTGCCTTTAAGCTATTCCCTTGTAGTAAGAGAATGAAAATACCAAATACCATGTGCAGAAAATGTGTTACAAAACAACAAGAAGCCGATGCTTATCAGAGACAAGAAAAAAGTTCTATCAATGGCAGCTCTATACCATGAAGAGAAATTCCTGATATAAGTAGTCATGGTAAAATTTCAAACCTTACGACAAAAGATGTATCTTATGTCGGTTGAGACCAAGTGCGAGTTAGCAAGTGCTAAAATACAAAGAGCCACACCCATAAGAAATTATGATTTTTCAACTGAAGAACATTGTGCATTTGTTGTCTCAAGCTAGATTTTGAAATTAAAAGAAATATATCTGACAGTTTGCAAAATGACTTTGCAACACATCTGCACCCAAAGTTATCTTTAAAACACATTTCTCTACCATTTTAAAATAACTCCAAATCACAATTAAGTCATCACTCCCAGATGGAAAATTTTCTCTGGCTGAATCACATGAAAACACTTATAAATGATTAACATAACTAACAAAGATTTTTTTCTGAAAACAAGACAGAACAAAGAACATGTATAATTTTTATAACATAATATGGACATTTTTTTTTTTTTTTTAAAGGCTAATACGCTAGAAACCTTTACATAAAATTCTCTTACTTTTAATTCCAAGGTATCAATTCTGCAGAGCAAATGGATGACACAAGTGTTCATTATCTTTCCCTTGCATAACTGAATTACATCGTGAACCTGAGATCAGATTGTTACCCTCGTATGATGAAATAAAATATCTGCTTGCACACTATCAATGAGATGTTGGTGATCTGTGTAAGATTCACTCGGACATCAAATATTACCAATGACATCTTTCAAGTGCATCATGAATATCACACACAGTACTGACTTTCCAAGATCTTCTCATTCATTGACACTACTTATGAGCCAATTCAGATGCTCAACATCTCTAACCAATGGTGAATTCAGATTCATAAACATTTGACACTAAAGGGATATTTTAAAAGCAGGATGAAATGCTTGCCTGAATAAATAACACTTTTATTTCAAACATATCTTGACTAGACCCTCAGCTGATCATGACAGAAAAATTACATGATATAAATTTAATAAAAGATTCTTTGCAACATCATGAGTTAAATGACCAGCTGTCCAGATTTTCAGGTAGATACGGAGGAACACAGATGGTAAATGGAAGGAAAAAAAAAAAAAAAACAGGTGCAATTCTCCGACACACATGAGGATGGGTAGTGCAAGGGACAACACAAGAGATCATAAATCTTTGTTTCGTATGAATCTGTTGCCCTCTGAATGACGTCCGTAATAAATGAATTTGCTCTTCCCAAATGTGCCTGTGAAGAAAAAAGGGAGTGAAGCTCATTTTGAATTTTAGCAAAGCAAGTTTTTGTCACAAAATAAATCTTTTAGTAGAAGCCAACTAACAGGGCAGATTTTGATTAATATAATCAAAATGAATAATACTAACCTGTTTTGGAAATTTTTGAGCCCATATCCTATAGCTACCATTCATCTGGCTCATTTTACACAAAACCATACCCCTAAATATTTTACAGTTTTTCCAATATTTCAACTCCCTTTAGCTACATGACTAACATCAAATGATGTTATCCTATTTCACTATGATGCCTGGGTAAAAAAAGCAAAAAAGTGGGATCAACTGGATTATGAGGGAGTCAAATATTTATGTTGCTGCCATAAGTGGAGGAAGGAGAAAGGATGGAAACTGGTGAGGGCAATCAGTTTAACTGGTCTATGGTGGCAAGAAAATCAACAGAAAAAAAAAAAAAAAAGCATTTATAATCAAAAGCGCTTTAGGCTTCAACATATCTGTCTTCAAGGCAAAAGCAAACGGGGGAAAAAATCACCCACTAAATAGAACTGACATATCTTACTTTTTCCTATGAGAATAATGAAAAAAAAAAATTTTTTTTTGTTTCAAAGACATATAAAACAATGTCAAAAAAACCCAGCTGGGACACAATAACTTACAAGTTTGCTATAAGACCAGTTTGATCATATCAAAGAGGAAAATTCATATGCATTCTTTCTTAAGAATGTGACTAAAATCATTACAACTGCTGATATTCAAGGCCCAGTCGAGAAAATAGAATCCAAGCTTGCAATTAAGTAAGTTGATCTCACGCAAATTGATTCAAATAGCTTCTAAACAAACTCAACTTCATACACCCATCAGCTGTAGTACCCACCCACCAAGTTTTCAAGCAATATTAGAAAAAGAAGAATGCTCATTTTTTTTTGTCTCGCCCCGTCCCCCAATTTCCCACACAATGTTTCTCCTTCTTCCTTCATCTTTCTGGGCAAACACATGCCCGTAACAATTTTTTTTTTACTTCCCTCTTATATTCGCTTACAAACGAGCATGACATCACACATTAAAATCACAGTGGGAAAAATTTGTTAAATTTTTTTTTTTTTTTTTTCAAGAGCAACAGTTTCTCCCTTCCCCACCACTCCCCTGTCCTTTTTTTTTTTCTTTTACACCTATACCAATAATCACTGACATCTTCCTTTGTTACCCCATTCCTTTACACTGAGCTGAGATTCTTTGAGGAAATCATTTGAGCTGGGTTTAGATCTCGGGTAAATCAATAAAAAGACCTGCACTGCAATATCAAAGATACTGCGTTGAACGAATGCATGCATGAAGCTGCTATGATGTCATTACATTTCAGTTTCAATATGATGCAAGCCAAAAAAAAATTGACATATTTTCTCAGAGTACAAACAGATACAAACAGAAAAAGAGAAAATACCATGTTGGTAATGTTATTGTTGGACTTGCTTTAAAAAAGATATACATGTAATTCTGAAATCTTAAAGAAAAAAAAAAAAAAAATAACACTAAAAAATCAGATTTTCTACTTTTATTTACTATTTTTTTTACATTGGATAAGTCACTTCAGTCACATAAAAGGCGGATATAGTGGTGCATGTGGGGTCAAATGACGTGACAAATAAAGGTGGAGACTGATGTGAAATATCTTATACATACCTTGATGGTCGACTTCTTGTTCCACCTGGTCTGAAGGTAAAGGTGTGTACTGGCCCAGTGGGGAGCTAGAGGATGACTGTGGACTCTCCTTTAGACAGATATGAAGAATATCACACAATAAGCTAAATAGCCATAAACAATTAACATCTCACAGGCCAAAACAAAGGAAGTGCTTTATGAAAATATCAAATATCCATGACTGATGAATTATAACTACTTCCACTCCAATGCATATGGCCTAACAGTGTTCTCTCCTTTTAAAAAAAAAAAAAGTGTGTGTGTGTGGGAGGGGGTGCATTAGGGTCTAAGAGTGGTTTTGCAAATGACTGAACTTGGGGGACTGGGGGACTTTTTAAGTTTCAAATTCAGATTCAAAATGCTCAGATTAGAGGAAAAATGTGAAACATTTTTTTCTTGGTCTGTGCTCAGTTGCTATGACAACGCATACTGGATTATGTACATGTATATTCTTCGTATCAGAAGAAATTTGTGGAGAATAAGTAGATCTATTTCTCTAATATTTCGCTATGTTCAAGAAATTACAGTTATGACCTGTGGACAATAAAAACAAATTACTTTCCTACCAGAATGGATGTTCTTGAGAAAGTAATTCCACTACAAAGTATAATAAAAGAGTCTTTGAACAGACTGTCTCCTTCTCAAATGACCTCAGCAAATAAAACTCTTCTCGTTTTGAGATATATTCTCCAAAAACAGACTTTTTTTCTCAACGATCTTTCATTTCTCCTGGTGAAAAAAAAAAGTCATGAGTTTTTGTTAGCTGGGATTTATCCCCTCACAACACCCTTTTTTTTTTTTTCAAATTTTATCTTTTCTTGCTCACAGGAGAGAAGTGTGTACATTTGGAACTTACAGGTGCCAAATACAAATGAAACAAATTTGAGCCTCCTCTGGGAAAGAAAAACAAAAATCAATTAAAAAAAAGGCGCCGTGATAAGACAAGTGATCAGTTGACACAAAACTCACCATCTTTCATCACAACCTCATATGAACTTGAAGTAAAGTTATTTCCAAAGCTAGTAGAACCTACCTCATCATCAGCATCTTTCGGCCTGACCACTAGTGTGTAAGGTCCCACTCTCTTTGCTTCGGCTATTTCCTGGGCTGTCACTTGTGATGAGTCAAGAAATTTCAAGCCAGGTATTTTGTATAACACATAATACCTGTAATATAAAATATAAAATCAGCATCATTTCCAGATTCCTAATAAATAAAAGATGTGTAAGCGTTCACTATCTCTTATGTAAATAGGGAATAACATGATAAACCTCATGAATACAAAATACAGAAGAGTGTATGAGAGCTTGTCACAAAACAATGTGATCTGCCAAAAGCTGTAATGAAATTGCAATCAATAAATCACATTCTAATCATTCCTATCACTCTGCTCTGAAGTAAAAAAAACCATGTATGTTGGAGAGCCCTTGGCTTGAAGGTACATGTTACAGAGTAAATTCACATCAGTTTTATAAAGTATCCACTTGAGAGAAAATACAAAGGCAAAGCATGAAAATGAGATAGAAAGGGTGTACTGGGGAGACCAGTGGAGCATACTATTTTACGGGCAGTTCACTTCTAGAAACAGTCACAACTGTCTCAACTACTAATTTTGTTTTCTGTCACATCTATGAGGCAGCATCATTATGAATGGCGGATTTCAAATGTGAGGGGGCAGGGAAGAAGAGTTAGGAGGGAGGAGGGGGTAGGGGTGAAATGGGGAATAATGAATGGGTAAATAGGCAGGGATGTCAATCTGTCTACATGAAAAAGTAGGAAAAATTCCTGGTATATTCTTTAGCAACACATAAACTGAAGTACCTTAATGGTAAATACTATCGTATGTGGGGCCAACAGAGAAATTACTGACAGCCAAAAAGTAGGAAATCCAACTAAAGTAGGGAAATTTGACATCCCTGAATAGGGCTTGTATGATTGGTATGCTGAGTTGATTTGGTTTCCTAACTGATCAATGAATATTGCCATATTATCTGTAAGCCTTCTCCATTGCGATCTCATCCATTTCATTCACAGCTTGGTCAGCCACTCTGTTTTTAGGCTATGTCTAATCGTACAAGTGTGACCGATTCTGGATTTCTGAGGATTTCTTTGATGACATAAACAATGCTTGGGAATGACAGTTCATGAATTCTGATGGTACAGTATGGATGCAATATCATTGTGGTGTATGCTTTCAGAAGGGAAATACATTTGTCTTGCACCCAGGGCAAATGAGTTGCAAGTCGTGTCGGGTGAGTTCAAGTCACAGCCGTTTTTGACCGTTTTGTTTTACTATTTTCTGACAATGATATCAAAATATTTCTTTTTTTTTCAGATTAAAAAAAAGGTTAATTCGTTATTTTGTGAGAACAGAAAAAAAAAAATTAGTATCTTTGTCAGAAAGTAGTTAAAAACAACCAAAAACAGCAGTATATCTTAATTTCCCAGAGTGATTTCTGACTCAGTAGCCCTGGTCGCAAGACATTTACCAAATACAGTGAATGAGTTTTTGACCAGATCAAACTTTCACTTCTAAGGTTGAGGAAAAAAAATCATGACCATCTCTCATAACCCAAGGATTCAAAGGCTTCATCACGGAATCAGTGGTCAAATAAGCTGCATCTCCAATTATCTGCTATTTTGGACTCTCATTGACAAGGATGAGGCTACAGTTATGTTAAAATATTTTTTTGCATACAGTGGAATTAGTTTAAAAAAATATAAACTTGGCAAAGAACAAAGATATTTATTTGTAACATGGGTTTCATTCATATAAATTGAAAGAAGTTTGAAAAAAAAAAGAACTAAAAAAAAAAAAAAACTTGAATATTTTACCTGAAATAATCATTTTGTAACTGCTTGTTTCATGAGAACAGTTTTCTGTATGTACATGTACCTCAATTAAAAAATATCAGTTTTCTATTCGTCTCACTTCCTTGCATAAAACAATTTCTTATCAGTTATGAACATTGACTGCCTTGACAAAAAGTCATAAATTTTAATGTTCACTTGTGGGAACACATGAAACTGGATAAACATAACTGATTTGTGCTGTTCTTTCCCCCCTCATATAATAATCATACGACACATTTTATATGACTCATTCACATTTTACTAGCCTTTAATTTTGATTGCTGCAATAATCTTGTGATTTGCCTTCCCTTTTCAAAAAATAAACAGAACAAAAGCAAACAATACACACACACAAATGTACAAATGCTAAAAATAAAAACAAAAAAGATGGATTACAAATGAACTGCAGTTTTTTTAAAGAGTGAGTCAAACTTTCATGAATCATGATTTACAACACAAATTACTAAGGATTTCTTGTGAATAAATTCTTTTTGTTTTATCACATCCTCCTCAATCTGGGTTTTCTCCTTTATCTCTCTTTGTGAGTTTGTCTCTCACCTGTATCTCTGATAATCCTCGTCATCTTTTTCTGAAGATGACAGCTGATTTGGACAAGCTTCATTTCCCAGCAAACTGAGGTATGTGAGGTGAGGAAATCTGACTTCCAGCTGCTCTAGAAGACGGTTCAAGTCTGTTATCTGACAAAATAAACAACATCTGAATTAGAACTCAAACTAATTCACTGATCAAAGTCATCAAAACAAGAGGACCCAAGTTTTGTCTCTCATGAATCCATCATTCAGGTTGCAGGAATAGTTTATCACGGCCTCCGTATAAATAGTCCTGCGACCTAAATTTTTTGGCCAGCATGCGCACCTCGATGCTGATATTTTGGTTCATTAAACTGAATATTACTCAAAGAAAACGT
>JBCAUA010249547.1:0-20303 GCA_038406235.1 Peronia verruculata | reverse complement strand
ATAGATAGATAGATAGATAGATAGATAGATAGATAGATAGATAGATAGATAGATAGAGAGAGAGAGAGAGAGAGAGGGGGGGGGGGGTGGAACCGAGAGAGAAGGGCAGAGAGAGACATTCAAAATGGTGAGACCTGAATAGTTCTAGTTATAAAAAATAAAGAGAGGCGACAGTGGGACAAAAGATTTCGGAACTGTTTGTTTGTCTGTGTTAAGATTCAACGGCACAGCAACACGATCATGGCTATATTGTGTCAAACAGGGTAAGATAGGTTCACACGTCAAGAAGAAGAGAGGAAAGAGAATGGGACAGAGTACAGGAACAAGGAGAGAGAGAGAATGGGTGTAATCCCTGGAGAGTTTGAAGATGGCATTCTGTGGGTTTTCACCGGCTGCAGGTGGGAGTAGGGAACCTACTGTATACCCCGGGCCCTCGGCGGGTGGGGGGAGGCAATTTCGGAAAAAAAATGTACCCGGAACTGGAAGTAGGTCAGCTGCAGGTGTTTTCACCACGTCATTAAATCATTAACACTACTACCATTGTCTGGAGGGTATCAAGGTTCAACAGACTTACAGCAAAGAGTTTGATCATAAATTTTCTATCCACCATAACAGGGTCAAACCAGAAGTGAGGCAAATGTGTGGTCGACACAAGGCCAAGGTCATGGGTCGATGGGATTTCCTGCGATATTGGTGAACTCTCTAAAATAACGAGGTTCATTCCCGAAGGCTCGAAGCACTTCTCAGAAAAAAAATGTTTTGCAGTCACACACACATTATAAAATTAATAACATTAATTAATGCTTTAAGCGTTAGATCTAGCTAAAAAAAAAAAAAAAGAGAGAATATTGAGATGCTATGATGCTGTCTCGTTTTGCCTGTATGTGGAGAATCTGGAGAATGATCGGATTTCATGTGGGAGAGAATGGACAGACTATAAGCTGAAGTCTCTACAAAAAAATGCGATCATTGTTACTCAGACAGATTCCATTGTGAGGCACAGACCGCAAGATCCATGTTAACCCATTGTCTCAAATACTATGGCGCCATCATAATTATGTTGTTTCCTTTTCATTTAATCTTTTCAGGCAGACACACCGACATGTAATTCATTTGCTCTTTCGACTACGGCCGGCGTTATCAGAAAACAATCAAATTAATTTTAATCCGCAACACCAGGAGGTCCTAATTATAATTAGTTATAGCGCACCATTTTTTACACACTATCCCTCTGTCATATTTAACGATTTTCCTGCCCCTACCCCTTTTTCATTCACTAATCCTTTATCATAGCTATCGATACTCACAGCCCATTACAACCCACTCTATTAAGAGGATGACGCACACAAAAACTGCTCACTTCAGACAGCGACCGTATTTAGAATGGTGGGTCATGTCTGTCATAGGGGTCGACACGTGCATTTCATTGACCCAGAGGCCCCCAGGTTGTCCACTAGAATAGCGGGATCTTTAATTTCCAATGGCCGTTGCAATGTCGCTGAGGGTGGGGTGAAAAGACATCGCGTTGCGGCAGGAAATGAGAACCGCTGAAACCTTGCTGGAGGGGGCAAAATGACGTCAGTAATGAGTGTGCAGCTGTTGACAGACTAATTCTCTAATTAATTAAGCGCCCCAGCGATGGCAGATGCACTATGCAGCTACAGACGATAAGCAGCTCTTTAGTGCTTGAAATGCAGCCTTTGTTTCTTTTTTTAGCATTACCCTCTAACAACACCCGGTATGCTTATCGCCCTCTGGCTCAGTCTCTTCCTAATCCTATGCTTTGAATAATGATAGGGAAAGGCATTTGACATATTGTATTATTATAACTCGTGACAGAGCAATGCACCAGAATATTTCCTTCGAATTGTTAAATTAAGCAATCGTCAGTACAGCGGGTTCTCAATTTTGACTCTGTCCGTTAAGCCGTAAAGAAAAGATGTTATTGGGACACAGGTAATGAAAATAACAATTTATATTACGAATATTGTAATTTGAAAGTTGGCATTTATCACCATCTTCCACATCATTCCGACAAGATCATGCCTTTTTAGTTAACCTGCAACAACAGTTAAATTAATTAAATAAACGATTTTTTGCCGTTTCCAATGGAGAAAACAAGACAGAAACCAAGGGCTTGTAATTCGTTTCTCCTATCTTCAAGTTGGCTTCTGTTACTGAATATAAATTGGCAACATTTATAATTTCTGTGTATCTCTTTGTCCAAAAAGAGTCTGAAAGCAGAGGTGACTGTAAACTTCCGTCATCCCTTTTCTAAAGAATAAATCAAAATTGTTTACGAAAAATGTTGCTAAACAAAGAGAGTACCGTTTAAAATCGTCAGACATTTGAAAAAAAAAAATCTTGTTGTTTTTATCACACTAAAGGAAGACAAAAGATCAGATGAACTGTTTAGATTAAACTCTATAAATTGTTATAAAAATGTTTTCAGAAGGATCTCGTAGAAGTTTCTGTTGTTTCCGTCTACACTTCTAAGTACCGGTAGTTGTTTATATACTATTAGTTTCTTTTCCGACTTTGTTGTTAATTTATACCATTAAATCTTTTTTTTATTAATTCATATTGCCAATTCAATGAAAGTCTTGATTTATAAAATTTCATGATCAAAAAAGAAATGGATTAAAGAAAAACAACAACAACAACAAAAATTATCCACATTAATGACTCGGTCATGCCGCCAGCCATAGAACATACACACACACACACACACACAAAAACAACAACTTGATATGCCTTTCTAAGTGAGAATGACATTTATTCCCCGCCATTTACTGTTCGTTGTCTTGTTCTTTAATAATACAAGCCTTAGGTTTTGGCCTTTTTATCTTTTTTTATTTTAATATGTACATTGAAAATATATATAATGCAAGGCAACGAAATTACACAAAGATGTCCAATGCATCACCGCAAATTGAATAATATTTCAGCCTCCTATTGAAGGTCCGGGCACATTGCCGAAAGGGTTATGCGATTACATGGATGAATGAATGACATTCAATAAATTTTACCTGTTCTTTCATTCGGAGGGACTCTATTTTCGTATACACATTGTTTATTGTTTTTAAATTACTTGAAAAGCTTGGGTCTGCACGTCAAACTTATATGCAAACTTCGGCATGGCTTTTCGCAAAAAAATATAAAATTTTGGGACAAATGGTGGCAACATTAAATTAGCCAGACTATGGAAAGGACGGGATAAGTGTTCGCTGGTGAACTCATTTGCTTTCACCTCATCTGTTTGAATCATTGTTTGTGGAAGACACGCTTGAGCCTGCATCGGTGATGGGTTCGTTCACTAAAAATAGAGTGGTCTTGCGACCTTCTTTTCAACAAGGGTGCGGCTCTGCGCTCGATGCACACCTGCCTGTTCTTTTGTTCAATCACTTTCAGTCTGTCTTTTCTACAGCTTTTCCCTGTCCCGCCTTGCCCCACTAGACTGTGGCGAGAGATTGCCCTGAGCTGTGCTTGCTCGAGTGTGCACGTGAGCTATGCTAGAGTGCGAGAAAGAACATTACATGATGTTTTCTCAGGGAAATCAGAGAAGTACATGTATTTGCCAAATGTGCATACCGAGATGTTTGAGCTTAATCAGAATCACAATGAAAAGAACACGTTTACTAAAAGATTCTGATGTACGTAGATGTGGTGCTTGGTATCAATTTGGTCTTTAAAAGAAATAATCAGGGAACGCAGCTTTGTCGTCTCCTCAATGGTGACTTACGTCATGAGGTTGTGGGTTCGACCCTTGGGTCCTATCACTGGGCAATAGAAGAATACCAAGATCGAAATCTGCAATTTTCTTTTAGTGACTCAACGGTTCCCTAGCTTTTTTTTTGGGGGGGGGGGTGTAGGGAAGCCCAACGTCTGACCTTCTGACAAGGGAGAATATATTTCGGAGGTCACTTTTGCATGTTATGCATTTTAAAAACCCTTGGCAGTTAAATATCGATGAAAAGTTGGCGGAAAGCCGCTGTCCAGGCAAAATTTTCCAATTCCAAATTTCTACCCACAAAAACTCTCACCAAACAGGCAGCCGTATAAAGCCGAGGTGATCCTATTTTCTTAGGATTAAAAGGTTTAAAAAAAAACAAACAAACAACAATAACCTGTTCTTAAAAGTTATAAATGTAATAATAATATATTATAATTATATATCTTAAATTTTTCTTTATTCTGTTTAAAAAAAATCTGTACACGTTACATCTTCTGCAAGTACGTTTGAATTTGTTTCTTTGCATGAGTTGTCATTTAAAATTGTAAATATTCCTGACAGCATGAGGGAATGAACAAGCTGAAAATTTCTCAGTTCGGTAACACAGACAAAAACAGAACATCAAATAAACGAAGAAGATCAATGGTTGATTAAAAAACAAAAAGAAAGAAACAGAAAAGGGGCCAGAGAAAGAGAGAGACAGAAAGAGAGAGGGAGAGAGAGAGAGAGAGAGTCACACACACACACACACACACACACACACACACACACACACACACACACACACACACACACACACACAAAATAGAAATGACTCAACATGACTGAGTCATCCGACCCCACTGCTCGAGCGGTGAGTGACCAAGACAAGTACACAACGTCTGGACAGACATGTCTCGCCCTCCCCACCCCCTCCCTCTCTCGCTTGTGCACACCAATGGCCAGTTTTATGCCCTGACTGTCCTTCTCAATGGCCATTCGATCTCTGCCGCCCCCGTCCCTGGGTCCTTTTCGACCATGTAATGCATACTATGAATGAACTCAAAACTGTTTTACAGTATTATTTTGTCTGTCAATTCAACGGTTTCTATCAAACAAACTGACATCATTTAACTCTGGCTTTATTCGTCAGAGCGTCCTATATTATTAATCTTATTACCACGGGGCGCAAATCTAAATTTTGTACTTTTAATCTTAAATAGTAGACTTTTAATTTTAACTACGACACTCAACTATTTTTTAAAGAAAAGGTTGAATTGTTAACAGTTTAACACAGATGAGAGGATGAGCATGATTAAAAGAGACGAAGCTGTAAGACAGAGAGAAAGAGAGAGAGAGAGAGAGAGAGAGATGATGAGAGAGAGATAGAGATAGAGAGAGAGAGAGAGAGAGAGAGAGAGAGAGAGAGTGAGATAGAGAGAGATAGAGGGAGAGATAGAGAGGGGACGGGAAAGGAGAGTTGGGTGGAGAGTTCACGCTGATGAGTGTAGCTTAATGATGCTCATCTTTTTTTTTTCTAATAGGATCCCCTTAGATACACTGGGAAATTGATATACACAATTTCCATAGGGATTATGTTAGTTGAAACACACTGCTTGGTTGGGACAACGAAAAAAAACAAAAACAAAATGGCAGCAAATTACCCGAGATAGGCAGAGCGTCGATTGTGGATTTTGACAAAAACAATTTTTTCAACACAGTTAATTTACTTCGTATCCTATTTCAATATAACTTTCCAGGCTATCAAATGCTCATTACTTATATCTCTTTATTCTCTAACCGCATTTATTCACAATATAGGTGAATCATAAAACTAATTCTTGATTTTTGTAAACAGACGTTTCAAGAGAAAAACTGTTTTGTTAACTTGTACAAGATCTAACCTCAAACCTGGCCGCAGAATCAAAATTGAAAAAAAAAAAAAACCAATTGAAGCATTCAAAATAAACAGCTAGCTGGAAACACGAAGGACAACCAGTTAAGACATTTCCCAATCACGAGTCTGTAAAGACTCAACTGTTGTGCACTGTGTGGCTGAGGGCACGTCCAGCCGGCTCAACGTGAGTACATCAAAGCTCGTGCATGGAATGCCCAATTTATTGGGGAGCTTAGGCGATAGGAGGTCACAGCCAGGAGACGTTGGAAATCGAGTAATGGAGGATTAGTTTCCGCTTTCAGGATTGATGGGTAATAGAACAGATGCAGTCAATCTGCGTGCGCTGAGTTTGTCTGCTTACATGGTGAGTTCACCAAACTGCCAAACAAGGTCATTGTAACCTAGTTATACCCTTCATTAGTTTCATTCAGCATATTTACTCATCACAAAAGAAATAAACAGTACAAGGATCACAATAAAAACAATTAGATCCTAACGTTCTGGACAAAATTTACACAGTTTAATTAATATTTCACCACTTAATCAAACATTCACTTTCTGAGATCTTTAAAAGACGGCTTATTTGCAAAATTTCATTCTCTAAAATTGCTTTTTGTATTGGCTGTGTGTTACAAAAGATCGCAAAACTAAATTACCTTCTTCTTGATACACAATTTTTCAGGGAAATGGCCAGGGGGAAATCCCTCAGAATGACCCGTGACTGTTTTACGGGAATTCTCAGTTTTTCTCCTGAATTCGCGTAAGGTTTTATTTTCTGTTAGACTCTAATTAAGCAAACTGCACAACAGAGACGTGTACAGTGTTGTGTGTAGTGATTCATTACTGTTCAGCCTTTATTTTTCCAGGTCGCTACAGAAACAAAGAGAGCCATCTTTGAAATGAAGCACAGGATAAGAGTGGGCAGTAGAAAGACTATCAGAATGGAAAGTAGCAGAGAGATGACAAGAAACTGGTAGAGAAATAGGAGATAAAAAAGTGCATAAGAATAATAATATAATAATAATAATAATAACAATAATAAATAAATAAAGAGAAGAAAGGGGAAAAAGGGGGGGGGGGGGATAAATAAGAGTCATATGGAAAAGAAAAAGAAGAGCCAAACGAAGAAGAAACAGAGAAAGAAGGATAAGACTAAAACAACAAAAATAAAAACAACAAAAACAACAACAACAAACAAACAAACAAAGCTAGAAACAGAAGAAGACGGATGAAATGAAGAGACAAGGAGCAAGAGGAAGAGCCAAAAGAAGACGCAAAAAGAGAAAGAAAAGAAAAAAAAAACTAGGAGAAGAGTGAAAGAAAACCATACAGGGCAAAAGCAAAGAGTCGGAGTAAAGAAGAATAGTAAGAGAAAGTAGCGACACTATAAGAACGCAAGAAATACTGCCTGGTCTGGTGTCCAATATATCATAACCCTCAGCTCTTTTTTCTTTGCTATTAGAATAATGCTACTTGTCCCGGTACCCAAGCCATGCCGCAGAGGGTACTCGAGAGCCCGGATGTTTGATCAGCTCTGATCCTGACCAGGCGGCCACTTCAACACCCGTCAGCCCCCAGCATTGATGGACTGAGTCCTCAAAACGTAGCCCAGCCTCCCTTTCTTGTGTCCATGACTAAGTTTCCAATCAACTCGAGAATGACCTCTGACCCGCTTCACTCTCTTCTTCCTGGTCCCTCGTCGGATAGTGGCTATGTAAGATGTTAACGGTTAAGTGAAAGCTCTGTAAGTCATTCACAAAAGCTTGTATGGTTGGACGAGCTTGCGGATGGTAATAAGACTAACCTGCTTTGCCAAAACGCCATGTTTTCCCATCACAATTCAACTATTTCAATGGTTTTTCAAATATTACTTTTAACGAAAGGGACAGAGAAGAAAATAAGGAAATAGTGAGAAATTGAGCAAAATAATAACAACCTAAAATAAAATAGAATAAAATAAAATATAATAAATTATATACAAAAAAAAAAAAAAAAAGAAGAAAAAAAAAACAAAACAAAATAAGACAGAGACAAATCAAAGACAAACAACAACAAAAAGAGCAACAACAACAACAACAACAACAACAACAACAACAACAACACACACACACACACACACGCACACACACACACACATACAAACACAAACACACACAAAAAAAGAAGGAAAAAAAAATGAATCAGAATATGTAATTCACCATAATTATTGTGATTTTCAAGAAATAAGATGTGGAAAGACCACGCATGACATCTCTTTATTCTCGGAAAACATCTTTTTGTTCATTAAGCCTTAAGAAGAGACCGCAATTAATCTATATTCTTGAAACAGGGAGAACACTATTTTGTCAAAGTATGTTAGAAGAGAGAACTGAGATGAGCAGTGATAGAGAGCATACATTATATTCACAAACGGACCGAGAGTGAGACGGCCAGTTCCCACTCCACACAGACTCCTGATCTTGCTGAAGGAAGACTTGATTGGGACGATAGAATCGGGTTATTGATGAAGATGACGAAGTGGAGAGGGAGAAAGTGAGGTGGAAGTGGATGATAAAGAAATGGCAAGATGATAGCAGTGGGCGTCTCAGCGATCTATACCATCCAGAAGATATGAAGGAAGAGATAAACGCAGTGGCGCCATCATTTTCCTGGAACATAATGAAATAAAAATGATTTACCATGTGATTTTCAAAAACAAACCTCTAATTGTAAAGATAACGATAACGAATATTTCATTTGTTCCTTTCAACATAAGCTTATATTCCTATCGTAACCAGTATACAATATGTAGAAAGTGAATATATATCGTGAGCTCAACTCTCCATTGCTCTATCTCCATTTTTGGCATTTTGAAAGAACTGATGTTTTATGTTTAGCAACTCTTTTTGTACATAGGAGATAGGACATACTGATTTTCAAAATCTACTTGTTTGGGCAAGTGATCAGTGAAGTAATTACATAATAATTATGGTAGATTTAAATAGCATAAAACTAGTCTTTCACTGTTTTCTACAATATTGCACCCACCTCCCTAAAGTTTACGAAGGAAGTCAAACTAGCCCATATAGAGCACACTGTGGCATACCTAGACCACCAGAAAAATGTAACTATGGAGATGATCCCATAATTCTTAATATAATCTGAACTTCAGAGTGACCATTTTCACTGGCCATGAGTAGTAATGCAATAGGCCGAGATCGGGCCCATTGAGAGGAGTCTTTCTCTTTCCATTTAATAATTAATCCCCCTGTGGAAGGATTGAGACCTCACAAAAATATCAATTTTACTATTGCCCTCGCCAGTTGATCCAGTTAAGGTTAACATAATTGACATCATAATAGAATTTTGTGCTGGTCCATAACTTTCTGAGGATGTTTCTGTCCGTGGTGAGGTCTGTAATGAAATCTGCACTCAGCCTGTGGACGTTAACTCTTTGGGAAAGTCCCCGCGGCCCAGCAAATATTGCGGGTGATATTTGATCCTCCGTGAATGAGAAAATCTCATTTCTTCTTCTTTTTTTTTCTCCTTCGAAAGAGGAAAGTGCAGAAAAAGAGACTGGACATCGGGAAGGACGTTAAGAAAAGTACAGAACAGAACAGTGGAAGGAGGATTCTAAGGAAGTTCTAAACTGCAAAAGAAAAGAAACCAACGGTGACCCAAGAACTTGACCCAACGCTCGGATAGGAAGAACAGGAGCGCAAACTGTCTCTCCGTCTCAGCACTGTAGAATGAAAGCCGGCTCAAGGAAACATCAAGCCTTGCATGATATAAACACGCATATTATATCGCGCATAGGTCTATGCTGTACGGATAAGGAGTGGATATTGCAACTTCCACACTCCCCATCACTGTGTTCGGTAATAACCCTTATATCGATATTAAGTTGTTTGATCATAAAACACGTATTATCACAGCAGGTACACTACTTGATGTCCAATTAGATTTGAGGATAGACATTTCTTTCTTTTTGTTTAAATCAGAAAATATCGCAATAAAATTTGACTAACCTACATTTATAAGGCTGGTCCGCTGACGCGGTCCAGATAGATTTGACCCGTTCATAGGCAGAAGTGAGCCATCTTTTTTGTTAACTCCTTCTCTGACTAACATTGCGGGCAAACAAGATGAGTAACGCTTGAGTAGACCGGTCAGAGTTGTAAGTAACACTGCAAGTCTGATCTGGTCGAAGACTCGCTTATTATATTTTGTACAAGAATATCATCTCCTCAACACAAAAATAATGGACTATTGGAGAAACCCTTACCTTCTAGCAATTTGTTTTGACACAACAAGCGTTAATTAGTTCTGTTAATTAGTCAGTTAGACATTTAGCTGAATTAACAGAGAGATTTCAATGAAAAATGCAACTCACTCAGAGTTAAAATAAATAAGATATCGATTTGTTTGAAAGTGTGTATGCCACTTTAAGTGACTAGTAACGTTCTTAATTCATGTCACATCACACTATATACAATCAAACAGGTATTCATTGTTTTATAATGACATGGAGTGCCGGTACTTTGATCTATCTATGATTCCTATGCCAGCTAACAAGTTAGTTTGTGCGATAAATATAAATCGTAATCGCAATCACAAGTGATCGAGAAAAAGTAGCAGATTCGAGTTGACACCTTTTTTCCCCCTCACATTCAGTCTCTTTGGTTTTTTGGTTACATTCCCAGCTTTCAACTCTGAGTATGTGCGTGTGTGTGTGTGTTATGTGTGTGAGTGTGTGTTATGTGTGTGTATGTGTGAGTGCCCGTGCATATGTGAGTATCTTGTTCAAGCTATAAGATCTCTTAGGGAGACCGCACTACCTCAGCTATTATCCCTTTTTCCTCGCTATCAAGTAATCAACGTCAATTGATCATTTTTTTTTCTTCTAGTATCTCTCACAATACGACCACTCTTCTCGAGGCTACAGACAGATGAATGAGTTTTCCATGAACAACACAAACCTTTAGACTGCGATGTAAAAAGCGATTTCTCAGGGACAAGAGGCTGTTATTGAGATTGCGACAATTCTAACCCATTTTGACAAAAGACCTTTTTAATACAATCTCTGCTTCGAGAAAAACACAAATAAGTTTTCCGATTTCTCTTTCATCAAACAGTGTATAAAACAGTTTCTGTGCACTGGTGGCATGTTTTATTTGATTCGTTGGAAAATAATTCAAGAGTGTCGGGGAAAAGTCTTTTGCCAAATCACGACAAGAGTGCAAACCATTGTTGACAGAATAAGCCTGATTGCTGTCCTTATTGAAGAGGTTCTTCATTTTATCTCCTCAATTATCTTCGTTTCCAGTCCTTCAAATTCGTGACATGTATGTCACTACTGATGTTATTTTGTGGCTATTCATACAAAATTTACTACTTTTCTACTTCTTCCTTTTATTTGAAAAAAGAAAAGAAAAGAAAACGCAACTTTGTTTCATAATAACATGGCCCAATTTACACCAAGGCTCAGATTTGATCACATGCACGCTGTAAACTCAAACATTTCCTAATTCATAATATGCATGTCATCCTAATTTATTTCCAGGCGACCTTCACCCTTCAATATTGAGTTCACATAATTATGATGCACTGCTTTCCTTGTCTGATTTTATTAATCTGCAACAAAAATACTCAGCGTTTGCAAAACGCATTCTCTATAAACTCCAACAAGTTGAAACATTTCTTCATAATTCATGCAGATATCATTCTCCTTCCAATTTATTTATAAGGCGGCCTCCGTCTCTCTCAATCTGGCCCCTATATTTCCCTAAAACAGTCAATGCCAATCACATCAGCTGTCGGGCAAGCCACCTATTTAAGGACATGACACTGAACCTGCCACTTGAGTTGAACGTCGTTGGGGAATAGTGTGACCAAAAAGATTGCCCGCAGGTCTGGTATAGTGATAACTTGAGTGAGAGGGTATTTCAACACCCTGCCGACAATATCGAAACACAGTTGGACTCTTATGCAACCAGGTGATATTATGTCATTTCTTGATGTATACTTAAAAAGAATTGTATGCTTAAATCACAGCTCCGTTTCCAAGATACTGTATGTACTTATTTCTTCATGCAAAGATTTTAGAAGTCCAACTCGAATGAAATAGGAGATCACTCAGTTACCAGCATCCGACGGTAAAGCCTATCCAATCTGGATGTCATACTCACGACAGTTGCTTCATATTGAAACTTTATGACGAATTAAAGACATTCCGGTTTCGCTAAGCCACACGTCTCAAAATGACAGATTATAATAGTAACGAATTTCTCATCGGTCAAAAAACAACAACAAACGAAAAACAGAAGGCTGGCATTTTTAATTGCTTCCCACAGCTACAGATAATGTTCAAATATGAAGTCAAGGTGAGTTGCATAGGAGAATCAGCGACCTGATTCCCCAGAAAAAAAGCTAAATTGACACTGTTATTATAATTATTTCCAAATGGGCAGTACTAATTTAGCTAATGACAAACAAACAATACGAGTATTGAATTCAAAACTGAGGAAGCATATCGAAAAGATCTCAACATTCACAATAATTATTGTTAATGTCATACTCAGAGTTGATAAACGTTTGTAGGGCACCGCCTAAACTCCTGCTATACTACCAACGTTTTTCTCCACCATTCTTGTGATAGTTTCTTTCAAGAATCGATTAGTTTCACATTCCATCACTCTCAGATTGTAGGTATGAATGTGTCCGATCTCCAGGTTGTTCGACTTTTCGACGATACATTTCCCGTTTGAGAAAATATGATGAACTGCACCGAAACAAACTTTGAAGGGCGAGTCTATATAACGATTACTAAGTCTCATCAAGGGAAGAACACAATGTCATTGTTGTTCAAACGGTCCTTTCTGCCTAAACAAAGAAGTCAAGAAACAGTGGTTGGTACAACATTTGAGAAACCGAGAAAGTCTGGCGAAGTAATTATAACGTTGCTTTGCCACCGGAGCTCTATCAAAGTAGTTGAGTGAAGTTAGTTGCGCTCTCCTAATAGCTATTGGTACCAAACGTATTTGCACGTGAACTTAACTTTCAGTTAGGATTGTTAAGATAGTTTCTGCCGCTGTGTAGAGGAAGATCTGTATTTCAATAAGCAATTTTTGAATGTATGTACCAAAGCCAGACATAATTAAACACACATTCACAGCCACACACACATATATACGCACAGGCACACTACATTATGCACTGAAACACAGGTTCTTTGAAAATGGTGTGCTCCAGTTCACAAAGTGTAAAGGAGGTCAGATGGTCGCAGCACTCATTCTTTCTCAAGAGAAGAGAAGTGAGAGAGAAAGAGAGTACAGCGCGAATAAGTAGAAAATCGACATTGAGAAGATGGTATAACGTTGAAAAAGTCAGTCAGAGCGTACATCTTAGAGAAAAGAGGATGTTTATCTTGGCATCTACTTACCTTGAACAAAACCATGGCTCGCCTGAAGCACTAAAGCATTCTCTTCATAGGTAGGCTGAAACTTCATGACGTCATATCTACCCTTTTCTCTACAGCCTTGTTTTCTTTACCATCACGTGTTTTATGGCTAAGTTTGTAAAATCCGGAACAGGCTTTGAAACGAAATGATAATATTTTCTTAAACAGAGCCGAATTTCTATATGGATTATATTTGGTACGTTTTTGGCTGACTGAGTCTTGAAAGTGTGTGTTCTGAAATAATTTTTTGAAATGATAAAACACCCAACATGTTTTCAGCATTCAGTGTTTAGAAGTAAACCTTTACCATCTATCAAATGTGTCAGTCTGGACTGTAAAGGGTTAATATACACAATGTGTATGCGAGTGCATATTTGAAAGCCTCTTCTTTTCTTTGCCGTGTATTTATTTAGCTAACTATTTTGATTATCAATCAAATATGGCCAACAACAACACAATGTTGTAAACTTCATGTCTTTGATGTTACTGAAGGGAAGTGATGTTAACAGGTTACTTCCATCATGTATGTGTGTCCGTGTGTGTGTGTGTGTGCGTGTGTGTGTGTGTGTAAATGTATGTGTGTGTTTGACTTTTTTTTCAATGCTCATTGGTTAAAACGGGAGAAATCATGTCAACAAGGCAGATCAGGTAGAGGCCCGTGTACTACAAGACCCAATTTCACCACGTTAAGTAATTATAGTTGAATGCCGCAAAAAATGTCTTACATGTAACATAATTTCAAAAATTGTAACAAAAAAAAAAAAAAAATCAAACAATCAAGATAGGTCAGGCTGTTTTCCCAAATACCTCATACGAAGAGGCGTACACAAGTGTATACATACTCGTGTGAGTATCTCCGGCACTGTTAAGCATTGCTTTTGCAGGTAACAACCTGATAAACATCGTACTTAGGCGGTATAAACTTCCAAGTTTTCTTTATGTAAACACTGCACTTTCTTTCCAGTCTTTCTCTCCCTACTGTTTTAAATAAAACATTCTCTTTCCTGTTAGAAAAAAAAGTTCTTTTTTTCCGTATTTCTCTCTCTCTCTCTCTCTCTCTTTCTGCCACCTCTTCTAACATTAATATAAAAATTATTATCATTATTTTTCATAAATGTTCATATGTGCATGCTATTACTCTGGACTTGTAAGTTTCAGAACATTGATACCAGCAGGTAAATAGTTCCGCAAAGGATTTTAAATTCCATTATTATAACAAACACAAACTCTATCCACCCACTCGCCCCTTTCCATTCTTTTTCCCATTTTCATTCAAGATCGTAGCGAAAACTGCGCAGGAATGAAGCAAGGGAGGTGTTCGGTGAGATTTGATTTTCATAGGGAGAAAAGGAAACAACTCTGGAAGGGCGAGGTCAGCATTCCTTGGAAATGACATAACAACATGTCCTTAGCTTAACTACTCAACACGCCCTCGATAAATTCAAGAACTTGGAAAACTCTTCCCCTGCACAAACGTTGCAGTTATAAATATAGGTTCTGAGTATTTAGATATCTTGCTTAAAAAAAAAAAAAAAAATCCTGAAAAACCTGAAGAAGTTTCTTTAACTATCTCCTTAAATCTCAGATGGCTGTAAAGTCTAGCTATGTGATCATTTCAGCGAATAAGAAGTAATTTTTACCAGAAAGAACGGCGGATTCTGTGGTTTCAAGTGTTGTTCATGTCTTTCACGGTTCCAAAATTGTAAATAAAAACTGGCGAGTTCCCACTGGGAATTGAACCAGTTAAATATATGGAAAGGATCAAACAGGTTCGGCAGGGGTTTTGGACAGTAATTCCACAAATGGTCACACATGACAAATGAAGATTTTAGCCCTGTGCCCGCTTGTCATCTGGCCTTGTCTTTTTCACATTTTTAGGCTCACATGGCACTGTGGAGAAGAATATGAAATCCGCGATGCGCAACGTGATCAAAAGATCTTGTGTGATGGTCTGATGAAAGCCATTTACCGGTGGAAGATTTATCATACATCAGCCGGATACTTAAATAGATGCTGTCTATTGAGGCTAACAGTTGTTATGCATTCTGAATCAGACATAACGACGATGGGCGTTGTTCTTGTTCATTTTTGTATATATAAAAACAACAACATATAACATCAATTATTTTTTCTTGTCTGTGAGGACGCTATTATATTTGACTCTGAATTAGATAATTAGGCTGTCCTGTCTGAGATTTTGAACTAATGTGTAAAGGCTTTTATTTAAACATGGGGTGTTTATTTCATACGATCAAAACTTCGGCTGGTGCAAAGAACAGTGTATTTTCTGTCCATGCCTTTTATATTGTAATGCAATGAGTATTCTTTTCAGTAGTTTAATTCTAGGAGTTGGTCAAACAATATCAACATAACACGAGCACAAAAAGCCTTCAGTCAGCGGCACTCACTCATCAGTCACTCTCTTTGATATTTGAAGGACACAAAGTATAATGAATGGGTTATTACAGATAATCCCCGACATGTGTTCTAGCTACTGAAATTCTTTTATAGTTGGTCTTTCATTTCGGGCAGCGAAAATCATAGCCAATGGACGAGGATTCTAGGCGGCAGGACATAATTGATTTCCGCTTCAGTAAGGTTGTCTAGGAAAACATCCCCGAGGCTTAAAGTTTCTCTACCGTGCGTAGGAGAGCGTCCACCCCTGGGGCACTTCACTCGTGACCAACTGGCTTTGTTCTTTCAATTTACACCTGCTAGGGGGCCAGGGACGCTGGGCTGCAACGAGCACTGCTAATCAAATGTATTTTGACAAAAAAAGGCTTTTCACAGAAAACACTGTTTTGAAAAAAAAAATAATAATGGAAAAAATAATAATAATAATGATAATAATAATAATAAAATGAAGTTTTGAATAGGATCTCTCTTTCAACAACAAAATAGTGTCGTTTTGGGGCAACAAATTCATGCAAAATTTTGATTGTCAGCCTGGGACAATAGCTGCTTTCAGAGTGTTGTATTCCACTTACATTTAAACTATACAAGAGGTAATGGATATAGTTTTTGATCAACTCTTTTTCTGCTCTTTGTGGGGGCACAAAGGGTGTTAAACGAGCAATTTAAAGAATAAGGAGAGGACAATAGGGATATATATACCAAATATATAATTATAATATATAAATATAAATTCAGTGCTTGTTCAACACACTTGTGTTTGGCAAAGGCTTGAAAGGAAAGGAAAAAGGCTGGTCAATAACAAAACCCTTTTTAAGTTTTTTTTTTTTTTTAAAGGCCATATTGTCAAAGTACATTAGTCTGGTTACTCACCACATGGCTGGCGCGACAGACGTACGGGCGGAAAAATCATAGCGATGGCCGGGCGAGGTGAGTAAAGCACACGGCGACTGTCAGGAAATGAGGGGCTCGAGTTCCCATTGCGGCAAGCCCGTGACAGCGAAATTCAAGCTAAAACAGCATGTGAACAGCCCCTGGACACTTGATAGCATGAAAGACATCAAGCGCAATTCCAGCTTTGATACGGGGACATTTTTTAAATTGGAGTAAAATTGATAGCCTAGTTCTTTGTTTCACACCTCAGAGCTGACATCAAGCATGATTTCACAGTGCTATTCATAAGTTTGCCTCAAGGTATGCGCCACTTATAATGCTATTGTGCATTATTATTTTTAAGGCCAGACCATCCTTACGATGTTATTCTTAATATTGTAATATTAAATAGAACGAGTTCAAAGCCCCTTCGTTTACACCCGAGATAACCCCAGTTAGGAAGTTGAAAGACGTATATAAAACCTAACGTAACTTTTTACTTCTTCTCCCCCTCCCCCTAAGACAACCCACAGTTATCTTGTGAAAGCGTGCCAGCCTGGGACAATAGCTGCTTTCAGAGTGTTGTATTCCACATTGGTATGGAAGTGGCGATTATGCCTGTCCTCTCCTGACTCTGCAATGGTTCTAGTGACTGAAGCTACCAATGTTTGATCAACATTATTTATTGCAATATCTGCAGACTGAGAACAATGAAGAACATACATACACATATAGAAACAAAAATTAGTCTGAAGAGCGTATTTGGACTTTTCCTGTCATTTTCCCGCTCCGAGATGATTATTCCTCACGTGAGCCATAAGATCAAACTGTAGTTACGTCATCCAAATAGACATCATTGAATCCTGTGTCCACGGGCGATATTGGCAAATTTCCCTTTTCATACATACTGGATAGACAGTGCTTACAAAAGAAAGCCAAAATTAGCGCAACCCCCGTGGCATCTTTTGGACAAAAACAATTATGGCAAGACTGCCAACTTTCCATCCTTTCTCATCTTCCAGACAGAAACCATCCCTCCCCTACTCCTTTCTTGCTAAGTTTCAAGGCTGTGGAGCGAGCCAGCCAGCCACTGGGACTGTGAAAATACAATAACAATCAACAACAACAACCACAGGTGTCCAAATAAGGGAACAAAACAAAACAAACTCAACGAAGGCTTGAAATTTTAATAGTACACGTATCCTTTCAACTATAGTTTGTTAGAGTCATGCATTGGTCAGACGTGAAATAGTTCATTCTAAGCCACGTCTCTGGCATTCAGAGTACGTTTTTCATTTGCACTGTTGATGCACGGATTGCCGACATTCGATTTCAAGAAAACACTTTAGAAACATGAACAGAATAAAGAATAATCTCCATAGACACTTACGATGTTTGAATAGTGTCCTTCGGCTCTGGGATCGATAGTTAATAATTTAAGAAAGATGTCCTTTATCTGCTCTTTATTTCCAATCATTTTGAGACAATGGCATGCAAACAATGTCATTACATTAAAGATAATTTGAAAAGACATCAGCCTCAGCCAAATGCATTAACAATTTTATTACCAGACAATCATTAAAAGCATTTCATTCAAGATTTTTACTTGCTTGATTTTGTCTGTGTTTGTTTGCTGATTTGTTTGTTACATTGGTTTCTTATGAGCTGAATTGGTACTTTAATAATGGTTTTATTCACTGTGACAGGTCATTTGATACTGAAAAAATAAATAAATAAATAAATAATAATATCCATCAAATATCAGAACGTGCCTAAGAGATATAACGTTTTAAATGTTCTTGGATTTTTGTGTGCTTTCTAGAAAGCTGAGAAAGCCGAGAAAAAGTGTCCAACTAACTGGGTTTGTAGAGATAATGACAGACTGTTAAGTGCTTTAGGCCTATATTGTGCAGGAACAAGCGCTGTAACATATATTCATTTCTACATTTTGTTAAACAAAATTATGTCATAGTGAGGCATAGCTTAACGGATGCTCCATGGGAAATATAAAGGGAAAAGTTAATGTATATAATAAAATCTGTCCCAGGAAATCTTCTTGATAAAACTGCCGCCATGGGATTTCAAGTTTGCATCAAACATGTCAACATGGCAGTAGAAACATCATTATCATTATTATCATCGACAAAAAACAAGGCAAAGATCGATAAAATTATTAAAACAGCAATAACATTTATGGATTTAATACATCTATATTGAGGGAGAAAGAAACAAAACAAAACAAACAAACAAACAGTAGTGAGAAGCTGCAGCTGAAAACAAACTGCAGACAATTATCTTTAAAAAGCAGTTCTTTTTCTATTTCTTGCTCCTTTTTCTTTATGAGAATGAAGAATAGCACTATTTTCGCCTTTGGTTTTACTTTGTTATAACCTTTCCTTCACCTACCCATTACGTTTTCATACAACGTTTACTACATACCTCGAAAAGTGTCAAATTTGTTGTCCTTTCTCACAAGCAGTTTCAGCCTTATGTGACAAATGTGACAGACATAAAGATAAGCACAAAAAGGATTTAGCGTGAATGAATTTCTGTAAATTATAAGACGACCTGATCACGAAGCACAGACATCTACTGGTGTTAGACGTTTTCTGGTGACCAATATTCTGTCGATATAACTGAAGAGTCTATACACTAAATGATTGTTCCTAGGTTATATGCCACTCTAGTTACTCAAGTTCTATATTTTGTGGTGCTAGGAGGTTTCCACCCTAGGTTGGGATTATCTTCCCCCCTCCCCTTCTTTCTTTTCTTTTAGGCATCTCGATCTTGATTCAAAACATGAAAAACCTGATTTAGCCACGGCAAGGATGACACTTATTCCCAAAGCTTTGAGATCAAGACATTAAAATATTAAACTACAAAGCAGAATAGGAAGAACTTTCTCATAGCCATCAAAGTTATTCGTTTAATTGCAGAAAGTATAATGATCGACTCTTGAAACAGATCAAGTAGTTGTTACATCTACAGTAAACCCTAAAGGTGTCAGGAGAAACTGCTACAGTGCTCATATTTTGAAAGTAAGATGACGTAACGTATTCAAGAACTGATAATTATGCTAGTATAATCATGAAATTATAATTTTGTTATCATATCTTATATTGTTTGGAAAACGATTCATATGCAAAATATAGCTAAAGCTCTTTCAACAGATCGCCCCCTTGATACTTCAAGGGTTAAGACTAATTATACAGAACAAAACAAAATAAACAAACAAAAAACAACAATAACAACAATAAAAATCAGTTGATATGCAAAATTGTCTGGCCTCTGTTACTCAAGGACGGTACCATTATACAAACGGCTGGGTTCACTGGGTTTTTTTTTTTAATGATAACACTGTTGTAAGAAACAGCTGGTGTGCCAATGTTTGCAAAATATTATGTAATCATGTTCAAAACAGTATTTCAGCACTTTGTTTATAATGAAAAAAAAAAACAAAATGAATAAAGACTCATACCCTATTATTGCATCCTACAATATCTGGAAAATAATTGATATATTGAGTGCATGCATGCAATAAGGTGGTCAACATATAATCTCCGTGCGTATTTCTAGGTCTAACCAAGAGTAAGCCTACTCAAGATTAATATCTGCTTTCTGTTGCTGCGCTTACTGGGGCGGAAAATGTTGTCTATGCAGGAAAAGGGCAAACCATGTCTATCAAAAATGCCTAAAGGTAGCGCTGAAAGAAAAAAAAAAAAACCTGAGTGAGAAAGAAAATGATACAGTAAGTCTGATGGACAAGTGTTTCACTGAAAATTCCGCTCACAAATAGAGGACAACTAACGCGAAAGAAAACAAAGGAATTCTTGAGAGGGCGAGCTTCTATTTCTTATATATATATATATATATATGGTGGTAGGAAAACTCCTCAGGTGGAGCGAGACAGTGACGGTCTTCAGAGGAAGAGTGAGGGCCACACCAGGGTCATGACTCCCGATGTCCGTCAC
>JBCAUA010249437.1:0-20306 GCA_038406235.1 Peronia verruculata | reverse complement strand
AAAGAAAGAAAAAAAGAAAGAAAGAAAGAAAGAAAGAAAGAAAGAAAGAAAGAAAGAAAGAAAGAAAGAAAGAAAGAGCCCAACCTTAGTACAGGCCACCAGTTGGGAAGTGGCCAGGGCACACTGAGTAGCAGAGGAGATAACTCTGTCCTGATGGACGGGCTCGTCTGTGGTGTTGGCCACTGTCTTGGCTTTCAGCACCAAGGAGGCTGTCGCATTGGCCACCGCCTTGGCTAGGGCCAGCAGGGTCTCCTGTCAAACATCAAACATAACAGAAGAATAGTGAACTATAAGACATTTGTATCAGACCTTTCACCCGTTGAATCTCACAGCCTGGTACACCAAGCAGATTTTCAGGTGTCAATTTCCCTACAGCCCGGGAGACTGGGCTAATACACTTACCCCAATCCTAGGTGTCCATTACAGTTACAAATAGATCTAATAGGTCACTTTGGGGCATGGACATTTACGACTATGGTGACTACAAATGTCTGCACCCATGACTGCGTTTGAGGCTTGTGTTTACAAAAGATGATGAACATGAGAAATGTGCATTCTCCGGACAGAAGGCCAGGGACAAGGGTATTTCAGGCACTGGTGACCAGGGTTCAAAGGGTTAATCTTTAAATTATTAATCCTGAGCAGTTTGCATCTTGAAACAAGTTTGCCATTTCCATCATTCCTATGTAGAAAATTCTCACTAAAAGTCAGATGGAATACACAGACAACTGCACCCACCTGGTAAACCTTATCCATATCATCCGCTGTTTCACCCACTTCATCCATGACTTCTTGTGAAGCTTCTCCAATTCTTCCAGCAGCTGCTAGCAGGTTCTGACGAGGCTGCAGTTAAGAGAGATTATACTCCTCAAATAAATACTTGTTTTCACAGAACTTCAAACAAGAATACTCATCTTTGGACACAAAAAAAAAACATCTCCCTCATCTTTCTTCATCATCACTTTAATGAAACACATCTGTTCACTTCATTAATGACAACACTAAGCAAATATGTCGGAAGTCACCCTGGATGATTGCAGGTTAGGACTGTTTTTAACTATCTAAATTTTTCCAACTCAGATACATGAATCCCATCAGCAGTTTTTGAGTCCATAAGCCTATTGTGGGTTTTGTTGTAGATTTATAGTATAGATAAGAAAATCTCTGGACAATAAATAAACTGATGACAGTTAAAGCCTATTTTCCTCCTTTAATAGAAAAGTTGACATCCTTGATTCCAACTCAAGGCATCAAAGTTATGGAGGCTCCAACCAGCTGTCCTGCAAAGCTCCCAACTCACCTCTGTAGTGCCAGGGTCTGCAGCACGTAGCAGGTCTGAGAAAGCCCCGATCAGGCCGCGGGCGGCATCCAAAAGTCGCTGGCCAGAGTTTTCATCCTCCTGCAGGGTTGCCAGCATTTTGACATCCCGGCTGAACTCTCCGACGTTGGAGGAGCTAAGAAGAAACAAGATATAGCATTCACATCACTACAACTCCATAATTATAATCACTGTTTTGTAAACTTTGAAACATATCTTATGGGTTTTACAAATATTTTCCATACAATCATGTCATTTTCATTTTTTCACAGAAAGGTCTTCATTGATAGATATTTAATGTCCAGAGCAACATAATAATGGAAACTTTTGAAGCACATCATTCTTAAAACTCCAGTTTCCTTTCATTAAATTACTTTTGACATGTTACACCTCTATTCTAGTATCCACTTTTAATGAGTAATTATGAAATTATCACTTCATACTAGGTATGATTAACAGAATTCTATCCACCCACTTTACAATGAATTGAAATATTCTGAAAGAAATGGATGCTTACAGTATAAAAGAATAGAGAGCGTTAAAGAACTTCACTCATGCCATTAGTGATACCACCCTGCCTATCACATTGCAGTAATGTTCCTTGAGTAAGCCTTACTCTGATGTTCTTTATGATGTTTGTCTACATGCATGTGAGTATGTTACAGGTATTCTCTGACTCATCAACTGAAACTTTCCAGGGCAATTAACTTTAAAACTTATTTCAGCTCATCCTACTTTTTCTACCTTAACTTATTTCTGCTCAATTAATTGCTCTTTGTTTAAAGTTCCTCTGCCAGATGCTCTATAAGCCCATTCTATTGCTTCCGTCATGATAAAAATAATGATCCTTATCAACTTTAGTATAAAATATCTTGCGCCTAGAGAAAATGAGTCAGAAGTCGCGCTGGGCACTTTCAAGCTATGGCCATTTTTACTATTTTTCCGAGATACCACAGTTTGTTTACTTCTTTTCCACAAAACAAAAATTAAACCTTTTCTAACCTGAAAAAAAAAAAAAAAATTGGTATCCGAATCAGAAAAGAGTTTGACACGGCAGCAACTCACAATCGCATAGTGCAACTTAAGACTCATCACCTAGCGCAACTTTTGATTCATTTGCCCTAAGCGCAAGATAAATAGCACAGCGTGGATGTAAAAGTTTCCTAGATTTTAGAACTTTCCTAGGAAGCCTGCTAGCAGTAGCAAGTTGAAGAAATGTTCAAAATTCTTACATTTGATTGACAGCAGCACCAACAGCAGTGTAGTCCACTTCATCTTGGTCGCCAGAGGTCAAGGTGACCAACTGGGCCGTGGCTGCATTCATGGCTGACAGCTGAGATCCCACCTTCTGTCTGGACAGGTCCAGCTGGTTCTCTCGCCATTTTTTAGAGGCCTGGAGAAATATGGGTGTTTTCAATGTTTGTCTCCATAAATACTTTTAAATATAGAAGAAAAAGAGCCAGACCAATAGCTCCTTTTTTTTTTTTGTGCATCACTGAATCTAGCAAATCCATGAAGTCAGCAAGACTTGTGAAGATTGGAACGAGGAGAATTACCCCCTTGGTGTTACTGACTGCAGCAAAAAAGCACCAAACATCATATCAGTGATGATTTCAGATGACAAATGATAAACAGACTTTAAATATGAGGACAAAAAAAACACTTTAACCTTGGAATTGTCAAGGGGCCGATATCGCGATGTGGTCAAGAACTGACCCTTCACTCTACACAGTAAAATTTCCCTTTCCATAGCATACTGTGTAATAACATGGTACAGTCCAATATCACCTTAACCATAAATTCTTATCCTCTACACAGAATACGAATGCTCATGTAACTTCTTAATAACATTTCTAAGGTTAGGAGAAAAAAAAAAAAATGGGAACAAATTGTCACTACAATACCAAGAAGTTTCCCCCAGTAAATTTCCTCAAGTTCAAGAAAGAATCATTCAAAAAGCCTGAGGCTTCAAAGTGAATTCTATGTTTCGAGTCCAAGGAGAAAATCGAAGGGAAAATTATAACAAATCTGCAGCTCTCATGTTAATTTCTTTCACAGTCCAAGGAAATTTAAGAGGAAATCTACAGCTCAGAGGTAAATCTCTTGTAAAATCCAAACATTAAAAGAAATCTGCGATTCATACGAAATTCTCTTTTAAAGTGTAAATATAAATCACAAGAAACTGACGGCTCTAAATGAAAGTATTTGTTATAGTTGGGAGACTTTTGCGTCTCTATGGCCCCGAGAGCTATGCTGGCTGGAGATTCGTCTCCTAGGCCATCGAAACCAGACAAATCAAAGGGTAGAGACCAGATGAAGAGTGCTAAACTGGCCCTTAGGTTGGGAGTTTGAAGCTGATCTTGTAAAAACTAACCAGTTACAGAAACCCCAATTTGTGGTCTATGTTCCCCAAAGAATCAAGAGGCATAAGCAAGTAAGTGACTGGAATTCTTGTGTGGTACTTACTGGATCATCTCCAACAACTGGCACATCCGATTTCTTGTTAAGATTGTCCTGGGCTGTATCAATGGCATCCAGTCCCTCGGTGATGGTCACTATGAATGCCCTTTGGGCCTGGGTCAGCTCTTGAGTCTGAATGGTCTGGCCCTGAAGTGACCACAAGGTGGTAATGGTCAGTTAACATTAACATACACGCCAAATGCACAACAGCACAAGACTACCTGATCCACCATATCCCACGGCTCTTACCATAATGGCATAAGTCACTCTACTGTACTTTTGAGATACTAGTAGAGATCCCATGGCTTTCATAGGGGATTCATTTAAATATAGGTCAAAAGGATATTACCCTGCAACACAAACTGCATGGCAAGTGTGCACACCCTGATGTCCATATTTTGGGAGATTCACCTGAACATTACCCAAAGAAAACCAGTTTGTTGTTTTGGAGCTCTGTAAGCGAAAGCGGGAGAGCAACAACATAATGCAGCATTCTATCAAACAGCCTCTCGGATTTACCATTTTTGACTTTTTTAGAATTTCGTCAATCATAGTAAGTTTTTTTTTTTCAAATTTGTACAAGTAGAAACACAATTCTGTGAGCCAGATTTCAGATGGATACTTTCAATAGTTCCAGAGTCCAAAAAAGCCTCTTATAGTTTTTGTTGTGAATTTATAGTATGGATTGAGAAAGAAATGTTTATAATACAGGCAAATGATGATTTTGACCATTATGATTCTATTGAATCAATACATAATGATTCTACTGGGACATGTCTTTGCTTAATAATAACATGATAACATCAACTGCAGTTTGAAGTAGTGACTTATGCCATTATTACAGAGCTGTAAGAATATTATTGGCATCTATATAGATTGGATAATTTCTCTTCTAGGGTCACACCGGTGAAGATAATTCAACATATCAATAATTCTTCAGTGTCTGTTAACCTTCGAAGAATTAAGAAGTGCATACAACAGAATTAAACACTGAATGAAGCAAAATTGTAAGTCTAGACATTGACATTTCTATTAGAATTTTACAGATTATGTATAATGTGCAACATCAATTTTTGGCATGCCATACACTTATATCAAAAAAATACACAGCAAGTGCACAGTTACAAATAAATATATTCACAGAAACTGTTATGGTTTATTTTTAGTGACAACATGTATAAATTACAACAACTATATTTATATGCACTTGTTTCAAACAGTAAAAAAAAATGTATTGCTAGTAATTTAACAAAACTGCAATGACTTATTTTAACAAGCATGGAAAGTAGCATGACTGTACAAAGAAATAACGGCATGTGATTACAAAAGCCATACTAACAAAACAAAATAAAAACCAAGCTAACAGCTCCATGCTTCAAGGAAAAAAAAAAAAAAAAGATTAGTAACACAACATCAGTTTCAAATGCAGCCAAAGTTGGGTTGCTAGAATTCTCAGTCACAATTCACAATTCTGAAACTACCCAAAGCTGTGAGAGGTGGAATTCTGAAATGGTACCAAGTAGTAAAAGCCATGATTTAAGATCATTCCAAGATGTGAAAACTACACAAAGCTGTGAAAGATAGCATTTTCAAAAGGTACCAGGTAATGAAAGCTACAATTCTAAAACTAGCCAAAGATGTGAAAGCTACAAAGGTGGGAAAGACAGAATTCTGAAATGCTACAAAATTGTGCACAGCAAATATCAGTGGCACACACATACAACGCATCAATGAAATAAAATAAAGTGAGAAAGCACAAAGAAATGTGTAAAATGCTAAAAAATGAAGAAGGTGCAGACAATGTAGAATTGTGCATGGGGTGGGGTGAAGTGGGTGGTTACATTGCTTCAGAGTTTCACGAATGTATAGCTGTCATCACAGACTGCATGAAGAAACAAACTAAGCACAGATGGCATTACAAAAAAGGGTGAGCTAGAGAGCAGAAAAATGTGTGCACTTCTAAAAGCACAGGCAAGCATCATGATTAGATACTGCTACTAAACACAGCTGATGTTGATTTTGGTTTGATTTGTGTTGGGGTTTTATGGTACATCAGCATGATAACGGCTATATTGTGCCCAACACGGTGGGTACATCTGATGTGAAAAGGTAGGAAAACAGATAAAAAAAGAAAACAGATGAAAAAAAAAAAGACCAAATTAAGTGAGTGAAAAGCTGGTGAATTTACAATAGACTGAAGCCAAATTGTGAGTTAATAGTGTTTCACTCCTGTAACTACATCTATTAGGACTTTTCAAGTGGTGCTGTGGTTGAAGTAGTAAATCAGAAATCAACAGCATAAAGCAAGCAATCTACAACAGAGACAGTTCACACAAGACAGACAATTCACTGAAAACATATCAGGGAAGAATTATTCATCTTTGATGAAATGCTGTCAAGTTGCAATTTTATGGTCCAAACCTGGCCATCAGGCTTAGAATATTGCTGGAAGAGGTCATGAATTGAATAGGTAAAACATCTATTGCAATAGTAGTGGGGCTAAAGCAGTTTGATCAGAATCAACAGCTGTGGCATACATTTGACGACAGCGATTAGAAAGAATTGATGAAAAGTTCGCAAACGCAGAGAATGCACTGAAAACATGCAGGATAAGAAATATTCATCTTTCATGAAATGATAGTCACTCATGTTTTAAACTGCACAAAAAAGATTTCCATTACCATTTTTTTCTTTCTCCACTTTTGAACCATTAACAAAATATTTGTTTGTTTCACAAATGGTAATACTGAACTTCCATGATTTTGCAAAGCAAATTTGCAGAGAGGTGGGCCGAAGATCTAATATTATTAATATTACTGTATGAACTTTGCTAAAAAATTTAAAAGTAAAACCATGTGAAAATTTCTGTTGAGATCAGCTTCTTCACATTTCTTGATTTAAATTCTAGCAACAGTAATGCTACTTCCTTTGAGTGAAGCCATTTCTAAGGATTTCAATATAACAGAAAATCATTTTGTAGCATTTTTAAACCTTGAAAAGTCACCTCAGGATTTTTTAGTTTGGGGGGGGGGGGTTAATAGGACCAAAAACTGGGCAAGCAACAGTAATGAGAAAAGATGTAGTACAAAGTAATGGTACCGGTATGTCTACAAAATGACCAGAGTCTATGAAATACATAAGACAGTTTGCTGAACACTGAGAATTACAATGCGTATCATTCCCATTCATATGGACAAGTGGCTATTATTGGCTCTTCAGCATCATAACGTCATATTACTTCTTAGCTCTTTGTTCCTTTTCTTTCCTGGGGGAATGTTTTTATCAATTAGTGTTAACTAGAAGACAAAAAATTAAAATTATCCTGATGTATTAGCTCTGAATGTTGCATGAACAACATTGGAAGATACAAATGGAGAGAAAGAGAGAGAGAAAAAAAAAAGAAGAATGAGGATAAGATGTACACAAACAAACCATAAAAATGCTAATAATATTAAAAAGTAATAAATAGCACACACAACACTAAGCAGGAAGGGAAAAAAAAATAAATCCACAACAGCAAGCCACTAGGGTTACATTTCAGGCAGAGAATATACATAGCTGGCAAAGCAAGCAGTGGGGTGAGGGCCGTCTATGCAGAAAAAACCCACACATACACTGGATCCAGGCTGCATTCCGCTGGAAGGGCCCTTATCCACCAGGTCAAAGGTCGAGGAGCTGTGGGCGGAGCCATTGACCGACCCCAGTTCACCTGACCCACCCTGCATTTAGCATGGGACCAGAGGTAGGCAAGGGAGGGGACAGCCAGCGGAGGGAAAGGGACAGCAGGGAGCAAAATGGTTTAGAAACACATTAGACACATTGGTACAACATGCTTGTCAGTCAAAGTGAAACACCAAATGAGGAGTGGCAGTGCAAATGTCTTGCGCCCAGGGCAAATGAAGCGCAAGTCGCGCTGGCTGAGTTCAGGTCACAACCATTTTTTACCGTTTTTGACTATTTTCCGACTATGATACCAAAATATTTCTTTTTTTTTTCAGCTTAAAAAACGTTAGCTTGTCGTTTAGGGAAAACAAACAAAAATTTACCAGCGTAGTTGGAAAGTATTTAAATACAACCAAAAATGGCCGTATATCTTCGTTGCCCAGGACGACTTCCGACTCATTTGCCCTGGTTGCAAGACAAATGGCACCAAGTAATCAGGTTGAAATTTTTTTTTTAAAATTGAGATTTTGATCAGGCCTTGCTTTTGTTATTGACCAACTGCAGAGTAAGCCTATTTTAGTGTTTTTGGTTCTTTTTGTAAGACAATGACGGCTAGCCTTGTAAATATGGCAGGGTGTCTTACTTAAGAAAACTTAAATCTCTGACTACCGAGAGCCAACACATCAGCTCGGTTTATTTCAGTGCTTTTCCCGATTTCTCTTTCTGTACTTCCGTATTTAATTTCAATCCGTTTTCTACATCCAGTTAACTTTTTACTAACATTTAAAATGATCAGTTTTATGTGAAAGAGAACTAAATAGTGCAAATGTAAAAAATTCTGGTATTGCCTAAAATATGACCTCTTGATATGGCCCGGTCAAAACAGTGAAAATGACCCAGTAGTCAAAGAGTTAAAGGCTTGAGCAAAAAAAACTGCCTGCTTAAGTGCCATGGCATTCCACTTCTCAAATACATTTCACAAGTGCACTGGTACTAACTGATACCATCTGCAAAACAACTCAATCTGGAGCAGTTTATGGAATGTTTTCCTTTCTACCAAATCCAAAAGAATATTTGGGAAAGTCCCTGTTTTTTGTTTTTTTTCGTCAAATGCTTCAAAGAAGAGCAATTTTCTTGCAGATAGCTCACATTTTTCCTGAGCAGTGTGCAAATTCTCTTTCATCCCTGGGACGTTCCTCAGAAAATAACTTTTTACCTCCCCCAAGAATATCTAAAGAACCAAACAAAAGAAAAATTCTCATCTTCCCCTCAGCATATGAACTAAGCTTTTCGTCTAGCACTGGAAAGAAAATCATGACTTTCTAAAATTATTTGCAGCTGAAGCAAAACTTTCTTCAATCAATGCGAAGGACTTTGCTTAATCAGTGCACTTCTTTTTTATGATTTTAACAGTCTGAGAACAATTTTCAGGCATATAATGATACAATGGAAAGTTAAAGATTTAAGTTTCAAATTTTAAATTTGCGTTTACATATCTATGTAGGTTAATTCCACTTATGGGATGAATTTAGATATTGAGCTGCTATGATGCACCTTTATTTTTTGTTTTTCTTTTCTCCTTTTTCTTTTCACATTTTTATTTTTACAATTATGTTTTTAATATTGTTTATTTGTTTGTAACTGCAATTGTTGTTGACTGAGAGCGACGATATTCACCACAAACAGCTTTCTGCTACAAATTCTGGTCAAGATATCCCCCCCCCCCCCCTCAATTTGTTCTCACAGTCCAAGGATCTGTCAAATGTTCACAGGCGAAAGAAAGCATATACATTCTGATTCTCTATGCAATTCCCTCTGTTATCCCCTATAGAATGTGATAGCTACTATTCTGGCCGCTCCTTTCATGCAAATTCTAAAAGCCAAATACTGTCCATTCCAAAATTTCGACATTCCACTGACAAATATACTAGACAGTGTTGTTATCTACACGCATCAAATCCTGGCATTCACAAAATAATACACAAGAACAAAGTTAATCAAATTCCTAACAGTCAGTACAGCCACTGGCAACTGAATATTTTCATTTGGGGAATAAAACTAGAGCTGCCAACCCTTCAAAAACTTTCTAGTGATAAGTACATAGTAAATTTCTAATGGTGGTGTCGGTGGCCTGGCGGTTGGGCCCATCAGGCTCAGGATCTGAAGTTCAGGGTTTGAATCCTGACAGGTCGCGACATTTTGTCCTTGAGAAAGGCAATTTACACACATTTCTCCGACTCCACCCAGGTTTGAATGAGCAGTCGACTATAGACAGTGAACGATATTGTTAGACTGATAAGGATTTGAGTGCCTAACAGGCAGCCGCCTTGTAGACTTCCCAGGAAGCTGAGAACGTTTATGAGTGTCTTCTATGCGTCTGTCAGAGTAATAACAGATTGCAAAGTGCTTTGAGCCTGTACAGTACGGGAATAGGGGCTATGTAAATGCTCTCTATCATTATTATGAAATTAGTCATTTGAGGCATATATAAGTAATGATTTAGTGATTTCCAGTGGACGTAAATATACAACTACAAAATGTATACTTTCTTAGAAAAGTATGAGGGAATACTTTTCAAGAAAAAGTAGTATTGCATGTAAGCCAATGTACGTCTCTGAAAATCTTGGCCCTCAAGGTTTAAATCTAGTCACAATCATAAAAATAACTGTTTTTTTCCTTTCTGACACGAAACAGACCAGTTGGACCAGTATTGGGCATATCCATTTTCTTGTCCAATGTTGAAAAATTGAAGAAATGGCATAAAATAGAAAATTCACAATTGAGATAAACTTTTACCAATTGTAAAACAACCAGAGTTACTGTCATGGTAAAGAATTCTTAAAGCTCCACGAACAAGCTGTGAAATTGGAGAAAGTCTCTTAGACCAAATCAACGATGCAATGTCGATAGGTGCAGTAACAGAACTCTATATCGACAGCATATCACTGATTGGTGCGGAAAGAGTGAACCAGAATAATCGTAATGGTTATGATAAATTCATATGGGTTGGCAGCCCTGTAAAACTGAAACAGTGTTGTTTTTGTAGGTTATTATGATTGCTGTCTACAAATCTAGACAGACATGCTGAGGAAAATGGATTAAAAAGTTCAAACACTTAACATATTTTCAGTTGAGAACTATTAGAAAAAACATGTCTACGGTGCAAAACATAAGAAATAATATAACCAACAATGATAAACTATTGAAGACCATGGGAAAGAACTAAATAATGATGTCAATTTTTTTACTCATAGAGGAAACTGTATTATTTGCTCTCCACAGCTCATATACTTGATTCACACCACAACTTTGGACAAGTGTGACTGTTTCTTCTGATCTTCGTAGGTGGGATAGTTATGTTTCAGGATTAAACCCATGAACCATAACTTCGAAAACATAAAAAAATGAACCTTTGTTGTTCTTTCCCATAGTTTTCAATTATGATGTATGGACCACTATGAGAAACACACATTAAATCAGATGACAACATTAGTGAAGTACAGTAACAAAGAGATAAAGACAAAGTCAAAACGAGAACAAAGTGGGCAGTACTATATGCAGAACTGAAGACACAAAAACAATCATACGAGTTCTAGAAAAATATCTAAAAAACTGACGGTTGGATGAAGAGGTTTTGAAGTTTGGTATACAGAGACAAATGTCACACTGTCACAGGGGGTTTGAAAGCCAAAGCATTGTCTCCAATGGGACTGGGATAGCTTATGAATGGGACATAAGTCATTTGACTACATGGTAGAGGAAAGAAAAACTGAAAGCTATGACCGTGTCTCAGTCCACTGGCACAGCTGATGAATGGACTGATCTATTAAACATACTTGGGTTGAATGAATGAATGAATAAATGAATAATAACACAATACAAGAGATTTTTTCCAAAGGACAAAAAAAAATTTGTCATCACTGTCCACACATTGATCATTTGAGTAGATTTTAGTTAGAAAGGACAAAACTGCTTTACAGACTTGCTTGTTGCAGTACAGTGATAAAAATCATAATGCTGGCATAGATTTGTGTAGTTGGTAAATGTTAAGATTAATACTTCAATTGTTATGGCCAGCTCTTAGGAAGTCATTCATAACTTTACCCTCATAACCCAATTCTTTTCTTCCCTATCCCTGCATAGCCATAGCTTCATCCTACACAAAAAGTATTCTCTGTTGTTCCTTTTTTATTCGCCAAATATACATAGTCACCACTAGTAAAAACATATATGGCATTTCTAATAGATAAAACAGTTTTAAATTAACAGACGACATAGAGAAGGAGTTTTGGGGGGTTTTCTACATATCCCATAGTAATATTAGTTTGCCTAAAGTTGTTCTATATGTGGATAGTGAGTAGCGATGATGATAAACACACACAATCACAAACTTCATAACAAGTACAGACACATAGACGCCGTAGGAACAATCCTCTGGTTAAGTCATCCTTAAAATAAAACCACCTCCTTCAAATTGGCATACACAGAAAACTCCTGCTTTAGTACAAGCATAAAGACAACATATAGAGAAACACATCTGTATAAAGACAGACATGAATAGACAGACAGAGAGACTTTGGGAAGTAAATGTTTTTGTCAGACCAGCTCTCAATATCAAACCATCTACTTCAAAACTGGCATAACACAGCAAACTTCTAATACTACAAAGAACATGTATGTTTGTATGCACTGCAAAAGTAAGTAGGATCAGATCCACACATGTCCCCTGTTTTGTGGCATGCCTTGTCTTACACACTGTGTAACTGTTTCTTCTTCTCCTACTTGTTTGTTGATACACACTCTGTGGTACTGAAACAATCTTTAACTGAATTGTTTGCCATGCTAGTTCATTATATTTATCATGAGAGTCAAAATATAACAGAACAACATGAAGTTTATTTTCCACTGGGAAGCAGAGGGAGGGACAGGATGAAGTCAGGGATGTCAGTCTGTCTCCATGAAAAAGTAGGAAAAGTTCCCGGCATACTCTTTAGCAGAACATAAAACCAAAGTATGTTAATGGTAAATAATACCAGATTTGGGGCCAAAAGAGAAATTACTGACAGCCAAAAAGCAGGAAATCCTACTAAAGGAGGAAATTTGACATCCCTGTGTAGTTTTATTATTATTTTCTTTTAACTTACACATTTAAACATACCATCTGCATTCTACAAAAATCTGAGACTGGATTATCAACATCTCAAACCACGCTAATGTTTGCCTGTTTTTCTTCTTGTAATTAGAGGATATGTTTCATCCTGAAGTTGAAACTATTAAAAGTACCAAACAGGACCAAATTAATGAACGTCAACTGAAATGGATATAAAAACTTATCAAAACTGTTTTCAAAATTCATTTCTGCATAAGCAATGCTTATCAGGTCGCAATAACATTTTTTGAGTCTGATGCTATTCATGTTTCTGTCTATATACCCATGTGAGAGAGAATGTGTTTGCATATGTACTGTGTCTCATTAGCTGGAAACAAAATTTCCTTCTGAGGCCAAATAATGTTATCTCATTTCAAGTAATTCTACTTTATGAAGTTATCAGGACTAAGAATTTCAGCCTCCTGATACAACTGGACAAGATGATCTGACAAAACGTTTGTACAGACAAGCCACGGAGAGCGGCAAGTGGGACAGGGTTAGAAGGAGAAAACGGGATCTGACTAACATGCTGGGCAGAAGAGCCACTCCGTGCTTGGTTAGACTGGGAGGAGACCTGGCCGCGCTGCAGAGAGCCCATGGCGATCTTGTTCTCCCCTTGGTAGCCGTCTCGCAGCAGTCCTGGCATGGACACATTGCCTGAGCTTGGGTGTTTCACATTGCCCAGATTGTGCTGGATTATGGTGGCTCTGCGGGAGGTAAACAATAAATGTTACGCCAACAATTTCATTGAGATTTAAAGCCCTAAATTCCAACTTAATCACACTGCAAATCTTGGGTGTTTCATATGCCTAGATTGTGCTGGATGGTAGTGGTTCTGCGGGGGACAATAATAAATGTTCATTACGTGAAAAACCTCAGTGTGATTTAAAACACTACTATTCCAGTTTAATTAGATGAAGACAAGCTTAAAGGGTGTGACAGAACATATCCAATTTCCATTCTTTCCCACTGCCCAGCTTGTGCTGGATGATGGTGGGTGAGAATAGAAGCATTAATTACGCAAACAATTTAGCTATGACCAAGACAAAACAAGAGGGCTTGAATTCCAAGAAAGACACGAAGAAGAATATGAAAGTAAACTTGATGGATAATACTGTCCAAACTCAAATACCTCACAAGAGAAACATTTTTTACAAACAAGAATATTAATGGCATTAGTTCAATTTTCGATAAAAATTATAGAGCGGAAAAGAATCTTAGTAAACAACACATTCAAATTTTGAATCATGCTATATTTACGAGACTAGTCATGGCAATTCCTTAGATCCCAGGGAAAAAAACCCATAATACAAATGAAAATACGTCCAGAATTTAGTTTCATCACTAGCAAAATACAGGAGATATAATCAAACAACTCTAGTTTTCTCAAAAATGATCCATCACTTGACGTCATTTACATTCCGTCCTCAATTTGCGTACTGTATGAAAAAAAAAAAAATACCCAAATTAACTACATCATGAACACAGACTTACTGTCCAGCTTGTACGTTCTCCTCATACATGGTCGAGTTGTCATCACCCTCAATGCCTAGGTGATCTTTAGCTTTTTTCTGCATGAAGAGAAGAAACAGTTCAAATTCTAAGCATTTATACACACTACATCCATTATCTTTCAAATCTACTTCAAACTACAATTGGCATAGGAAGAATAAGAGCTGAGAAATAAGAAGGAACATTATTTTCAGTCTTCCTGGATTGCAAACATCTGTTCAGTGACTTTGGGTCAACAAGTTCCTGGTAGGAGAATAACCCATACAGACTCTATATCTCTCTTGCCATTCTAAATTTTCCAGCTTATTTTTCCATTGTTTTATTCTTTTCCTCATCTCTCTGGTTAATCCTTTCACACACTTGGCTTTCTTGGATCTGTTCTTTTTCCATATCTTTTCTGTTGTAAAATTCTTCCTTTATTCCAGCTCCTAATCTTTTTTCTGTCCAATTTCTATTTAATTACTGTTTTGTCCTGCATGTGCACACAGTCATTCGGACAATATCAATCTATATATGGACAGCGAATTACAGTGATAAATGTCAATTCCATTCAATCACTCATTTATCCACCCACTCATTTACCCTTTGCCTGTGTCTGCCTGTACATCCATCAATCTATCTATCCATCCAATTTGTACATTAACTATAAATTTGTCTCTCTTTCTGCTTATTTCCTTTTTTTTCTTTCCTCAGGTGCTTATTGAGGAGCTAGCTCACCTTTCTGAGGATGATGTCAATGTATCCAGCAATCAGCTGGGAAATCTGTTCTCCTTCTGTGGTCTGAACAGAGTAGTAGGTGTCGGAGTAGTCACCAAAGTCCTGGGAAACAAACAAAAACATCAACAATGTTAAATGCACTCGGGCTGAACATCTCTGTCCATAATAGCTAGCTAACATATTCAATACAAGACATTGACAGAGGGTGGGACATATAACTGTATCTTCAAAAGATCTATTTACATAAAGGGTTGTGGACAGTAATGGGAAGAAAAAATCTAATCACTAAAACTCTAAAAGAGAAACTAAACAATAGCCTGAGAAAAGAAGCAGTTAGTATTGTTACTGCAAGCAATAAAACAATAATGGCAAGCATTTATTTAATTGAAATACTAGTATATAATTATGATTCAATAGGATACGACTCCCTTCAACATGCTTTCCACCATCTATAATGCAAAATTTAAATACTTTTGCAAGATTTACATAAACCTGGTGCAGAAATTCTACAGAAATGATGACCATCAGTGATATTTTCCATGCGCCCAGACTATATGGACACCCTGTGTAATGTACTGGCTTTCTACACAATGAACTGGGACAACAGACAGAGCATTAATAAAAGAATAATGTCAGTGACTGAGGGGTTGGAGGTTCGTTCATCTATATCCAAAATCTAGAATTTCTGACAATTTCTTGACTTTAGTCAGATTGCTTCCAGGAGTTCTTTTCTAGCTAAAATATTCCCATGAAGAAAAAAGGCTATACAAACAATTATCTGTCGTAATCCTTGGAGAAAGATGATCAAAACAAACAAATATCGGCCCAGGGTACCAGTTTCTTTCATTTAGAAAAAAGATGACAAAAGATGTGGTCCATTTCTTGTTCCAAGCTGTTACAGACTGACTTACCAAGGTAAAGCTGTTTGGTGAAGCAGCCCATCTCCTCACAGTTGTCAGGGGCCAGGTTTTCATGATCTGAAACATGAATAATAATAATAATAATAATAATAAGCATTTTATATATATGGCACCTATTCCCTTACAAGTGCAAGCTCTAAGTCCTTAACAATCTTTTAATGTCCTTTTACTATCCCACAGACCAATAGGAGAAATTCATAAACATTGTCACCATCCTGCAAAGCATATGAGCCACCTTTTCAGCTCTCAAACCCTTAACAATCTAACAATAATATTCTCTTAACTTTTTTAACATGCATAATAACAGATTAACTCTTTGTATCCATCATTTCATTGCTGTGAAGCTGCCACTAAATTTCAGCTTTTCTCTTAGTGAATTTTTTTAATCTACATTCTCATGACTATGATACTAAAACTCCTTGTGTTTGTTCCATTGAAAAAGCTCTAGTTAGCCACAGGCGAGAACCAAAACATCAATACAGAAAAATATTGGGCACTCCGCAACCTTCAGAGATAACAGAGTTAACAACAACTTCCCCTTTCCTTCCAACAAATAAAAACATTTTCAAGTAAGGCGCTATCTCTGCAGTTTGGGAATAATTTCACAGCGAAAAGTAATCAGGAAAGGCAATACATGTGGAGAAAATAAAAGTCTTTTATATAATGCTGTCATGAGAAGGTACAAAAGACATACATTTGCATTTCTGAATCACAGACTTGCCATCTTCAAGTCATTCTCACCTTATGAATTCAAAAATGTTCTAAATTATGTATAATGCCTCAGTGACTGATCTTAAATAATCAGTTGACCTAACTTATAATCACTGCCTTCAAAGTCACAACTTATTTCTGAAAATCTTTTCAGTCCCATGATATTCCTAGATAACAATAATCTTATTGCTTATCTACACAGAGGGAAAGTAAAATTTCATTCCAAATTCAGCTATGGGAAAATGCAAAAAAACAGCAACCAGAAAAAAACATACACAAACAAACACACAGAAAAGGGTTGTACCTCTTTGGTTTTTTCATCCACTCTGACCACACTCTCTTTAGTGATACCCAGAAGACGAGGCACCAGTTTGTTTTTGCCCTTCATTTTTTCCTGCAAACAGAACAAAGACTTCAGCTTTAGAGATGCTTACAAAAGTACACAACTATAGCTGCAAAAAAACAAAAGAAAAGTCCTTTGATACACAAATATTCCAACCTCTAAATCTACTCTATAAATTGCACCCTCTTAATAATCAAATAAAATACTCCAAAAGAAGTGGGTGTTGTTTGCATGCAAGAGCTAATCATGAGGGTTATAGAAATTCATTTCTGTCATCAGTGGTACGACTACCAAGTCTAGGCAATGTCTTTTTAATCTGCTTTGTACTGATGCTATTCATAATATTTTTACCAATATCCACCATGTAAGCGTGAATATATCTTGCGTGTATACTGTTTCTAGGACCAAAGAGGTTATCTTTTTTCATATTTTTTTTTTTTTTTAAATACTGTAGAAAGCTACAAGTGTCAACAAGTCTAGCTTTTCTTTGAACCACCCAGGCTGCATCATCATAATTCTCTCCTCCTCTCTCTTCTGATCACAAAACTTCTGCAGCAATTAGGATTATATAAATGTGGGGTACCACATATGAAACTAGGCACTTGACAAAGTAAGACGACTGGAAAAATCACAATTTCTTCAAGAGGAAGTGAATTTTAATGCACTTTTTTTTTTTTTTCACATTTTTCCATGTCCCTCTAAAACAGCATTTCAGGGTCAAATTTGTTTGAATGTATTGAGTAAAAGTTTAAAAAAAAAAAAAAATGGTATTTTAGTAACATAATAACCTATATAGGGATTAATAAGGACCAAGAAAACTGATCGGTCATTGTCTTACTAAATTCAGCTCCAGTGTCAGTCATCTTTAATAGTCAGTATTTCGTCTTCTATTCAAGGTAGAACAAAGATTTTTTCACCAACATAATGGGAAATGGATATGGTATAATGAGATACTAATGACTGTATGTTCAAAAACTGACGAGCCTTATTTCACCATGTTGTATCTCATATGTTAAAGCCGTACAACAAGCTTACCTTGACAAGGAAGAAGGTGATGCCATATGTCTTCAGAGACCTACAGTACTGTGTGTATTTGACTTTGGCCTCCACTTCTGACAAGCCCACAAATTTCTTGTGCTCCTGGAACAGGAAAATAAATTATCCATTTCAATACAAGGAATTTCAATTTGTGGATTAACATGGCATTGTGTTAAGGACTTCAGGGAGTGAGAGAAACAAAAAGAGAGGAAGATAGAGGTCAAGATAGAGAGAAAGAGGACTGTATTGATAAGAATAGGAACCAAAAAAAAAAAAAAAAAGCCTGAGGAAGCAAGAGTGACAAACTGTGGATGATACGTTAAAAAGAGTAAAGAGAAAAGTGAACTACTATTGGAGAGTGGGGGAGGAAGGGAGGGAGGACAGAGAGCGATAGACAGACACAGAAGAATTAGCCTATGACCAATAAGGGCATGAATGAAGGGATACCTTTCACGGACACTGTTGAATCAAAAATAATGCATGTTGTTTTAGGGGATGACAAGTCACCATGTGTACTATATTATGCTGGGAGTGATAGAAAATGTAAGAGAGGGGAAACAGAGAGACAGAGAGAGAGAGAGAGAGAAAAGGAAAATGGAGAGAGTAGGAAGAGAGTCAGAGGGAGCTATGACATCAAATATCAGAGGAGAGTGGGGAGAGGTAGAAGAGATAAAGAAAAGAACAAAGAAGCGAGAAAGAGGAGGGTAAGAGACAGAGAGACAGTGAAGAGAGAGAGGAGGAGAGAGCGCAACAGAGAAAGAAAGAGGGAGAGAAAAGAGAGAAGGAGAGGAAAGAGGAGACAGATTGAGAGAGAGAAGACAGATAGAGAGAGAGAGAGGAGAACAGAGAGAAGGAGCAATAGTTGAAGGGATGTCTTTCTTACAATGCCTGTGAACAACAGTATCATGCTTGAAGGGGAATAACTCTCATGAACACTGCAGTGAAAATAGCATTTAGAGATGGGAAATAATGAGAGACAGATGACAACTAATTTCTAACATCAGAATTATGTATGCATTCACTTACAATGAAGATCTTCTTCTCAATGCCTTTGATTTTCACATACTCTTTGGGGAGGAACTCTTTCAAGCTGTAAGGAAAAGAGAAAATAAAATATTTAAATAAAATTAGTGCTATTTCCTCATACGTTGTAAAGTATTGGACCACTGAACAAAAATATCATATACTCGCTAAAAAAAAGTATGTGATTATTTTTAGTTACATATATATTGTAAAAATTGTCTCTTGGTAAATACCATCACTCTAGAAAGCCTGGCTTGTGCTTTGAAAGGTTTGAGCCAATAAGATTTGCAAGTATTTATAGCTATACTGTGGAGATGTCCCCCTACAGCTGCATGGTAACGGACAATTCTCATTCTAGAAATGCTGGCTTGTGTTTGAACCAATATGATTTGTAAGCATTGATCAATGTATTGTGATTGTTTTTTCCCTGTGGGTGCTTACCACCAGACTAAACTCAATCCAGAAAGTTTAGCTTGTGCTTTGAATGGTTTGACTAATATGATCTGCTAGTATTTATAAATATACTGTTGATGTATCAGAATATAAGATGTGACACAATGAAATCAGGCTCTCGTCAAACTTTGAGCATATGGAGTTATTGGTATCACTGTAAAGATTATTTATTTCCCTATCAGTATGTGAAAAAATGGTTGTTCTATCTTGAGTAGAAGTTGACATATTGATTGGCAATTAAAGACAATGGGGGTGACCTGTTGATGCACCTGAATTTATTGAAAAAATGGCCGATCACTTCTATAAATCTTTCTTTATCTTTGTAAGGTCATGACACAAAATTACAATTGTTGAGTTTTTCCTCAATCTACTTCAGTAAACTGAACTCTGAAATGCATTTTTAGATTGATATAGAAGGGCTTGGTGAAGAAAAAAAAATTTGCCTTAAAAATTTGTTCACTGTTGAAAAGCACATGATTTCTCTGGTCAGCTCAGTTTGACGAGCGCCTGATTTCATCGTGTCACGTATCATATACTTACTCCAGAAAGCCTGGCTTGTGCTTTGAGTCGATGTGGTCTCCGAACTGCACCTGACACTGCAGGCCTCCAAACTGAATGGCCTCGTCCATGGACACAGGGTGAGTCCCGTTCAGGATGGCATCTCGGGACTGCGGAGTGACAAAGACAATGAATTAAAGTAACTTTAAACTGACCATGTTTTGTTGATTATAGTGCTGCAAACCAAATTTTAAAGAACTGTTTCATTTACTGTAAAAATATATAAAGTTTAATCTCTGCCTAAGGGATTATGTCATCATGAATAAGAAAGAAAGAAAGAAAGAAAGAAAGAAAGAAAGAAAGAAAGAAAGAAAGAAAGAAAGATGGACGGACGGACAGACGGGTGGGCGGACAGACCGACAGACAGACAGAAAGAAAGAAAGAAAGAAAGAAAAGAAAGAAAGAAAGAAAGAAAGAAAGAAAGAAAGAAAGAAAGAAAGA
>JBCAUA010249436.1:0-35979 GCA_038406235.1 Peronia verruculata | reverse complement strand
CGTTTTAAATCTGGTGATGTAAACAGTCAGCCTTCAATGCCTACCGCGGGTGTCTGGCCTGGTATAGGGACGCCTAGATCTAGATCCATCTTCAGACTCAGTAGCAAGTAGTAAAACGATATGCACAAGGAAGTTGATGATTTTTGTTGAGCTGTTCTCAGTTTCTTCATGACAGAATAATTGATAAAAGTTGATGGGTGATTTTATTAGGACATCAGTTCTGTGACTCTGTGACTAATATTAGCCCTGTTCATCATCACTTGGATACTGGAGGATAGCTGGTTTGTTCTAAATATGGAAACATCTCAAATCCCTGAGTGAAACCATCTGATAGACAAAGACAAAAATCTTCCTGTGATATTTTCACAATTTTCCCCTGTCACTAACTTCCTCTTCTCTGTCACAGATTTCATTTTTCCCCACATAGCACAGTGATCCAAGTTAATATTTCAAACACACTGGTGATGGTTATATCTCTGAGGGATCTGGAATTCTCTTGATGTTTGTATTATCAAATTTTGTTGGGTGAATGAAAGAAATGTCTTTTCTATAGTCTGCAGTAGTGTGAGAAAAATATAGTTTTATTTTTCATGCCAGATCAGTCTCATAGCACATCAGTTTTGTAACAATAAAAGCTGATAAAATGGGTTGGAATGGCTATCCACATCCACTAATTATAGCATAGAACAATCAGAGTAGTTCTGTCACATTAATCTGATAATCAGTTCATTCCAATGTTTGTGACCTCCTCAAAAATGAAACAAATGCCATTTTATTCACATTTAAAAAATGATTTTGGCAGCGATTTCACTGGTGATTTCATGTCTCTAAAGGATATTATTCTTGCGTTTGGATCATGAAGTCCTTTCAAAACATTGAAATGTGTATATCATAATGTGAGTTATAGGACTTTTTTTTTGAAATGTACAACCATAACAAAGTTTAGACTGTTTATGGAATGATTTTTTCATTATTAGATATCCTTAATTTGGCAAAGAGATTGATTTTTATGAAGTAATGATTAAATTAATTCATTGTGCAGAGAAAATGGAACATAATGATGAAGTAAACATTTTGTTAAGGTGGAAATAGAAAGGTCATGATTCACAGACCTGTTTCATTATTTAGAAATGAAAAGGTCATGGGTTAAATGATATTATGGCTGATAATGTGGTAGTGGGAGATTATTGTGACCGGCTATTACTTCCCTTTGCCAGACAAAACATGTTGAATAAGCACAGTAGAGAAAAACAATCACTTTTGTCCCATTTGCTTGAAACATAAATATGTCACCAAAATTAGAAAAAAAAAAGTTGTAGTATATAAAGAGAATGTTCTTCTCTTATTGTTATAATTTTATCAATTCTTTTTTATTTTGGTTTTATTTGTCTGGCAAGAGGGAAGTAATGAGGCAGGTCACAATGCTCTCTCAGGGGAGTTAATGGCTAAACTGACTTGCCTATAGTTTGGAGTGATCTCAAAGAAGCTACAGCTGAGTGTTTTTGTCAATGTTTCTCTGATGTTTGTAGGCAAAGGGAAGGAGAAAGACAAACTACAAGGTTTGAGTGTGTGACTACATTCTCTCTCTCTCTCTCTCTCTCTCTCTCTCTTTCTCTCTCTCTCTGATAACCAATGTACTCATCTTACTGTCACTTTGTACTCACTGTTGAACTCACACTCTTGAATAATTCCACTACTCACATTAGTATCTCTTGTCTTGTTTCATATTCAATTGGAGTGTTTTGTTTACTCATCTAATAGAAGTTTCACTAGACTTATACACAAGCTGCTCCCTCAGTGTTGTTGGTTGTACTTACTTGTTACTCCCATTCACATATACATGCAGACAATGACATGTGAACCACACTCTCTCATACACATTCACAAACACACAAAACTCTCTGCTGACATCCAGGGAATGATGGGATGGAAATATACCCCCCCCCTCCCCACCCCCACTCTGCTAACAACTGTTTTTCATCCATAAGCACAGAGGAGAGTATGAGGATGGGTGGAGCAGGGGGAGAGGGAATATAGAAGTTGCATTGTCTGAACTCTTTATTAGTATTAAAGTTCTATGTATAACGTCAGTAAACAGAATAGACATAGGCAATAAAGGAAAAACTTCTCAAATTATCCAGAGAAACCTGCTGCTTTATATGTTTTTAAGAGAGAAAACACATGGTCATCGGGAAATATTTGCACTATATGCATCCTGAAGAAGTCTTGGATTGTTTGTTGTACCAGTAACCAATTTTTTATTATTATCGTTATTTGTCTGCACAACAGTACAGAAATATCAGGCCATCCTGGCATGCCTTTTTGTCAGAATGGCCAGAGTTTTGTCTCGCTAGGTCTGCCATTGATAAATTATCAAGAATTTAAATAATGAATTCAACACTTCAGTAGTCATTGAAGTATGAAAGCAAGCTGAAAATTTGACTAATATCTCAATGAATTTATGTCTGCATGCCATTGTTAGACCAGAGAATTTAGTTTGATCTATACTCAGCTATCCGTTGACAAAAAGACAAAAAATTGTCCCTCTTGATTTTTTTTGAAAAGCAAAGAAAGGTTCTCAGCCCAAACTTTTTATGTCATAAGAAAATGTGCAATAAATTCAAGATTTCTTACATCATGAGATCTAGAACAAAATGTATATGACAGTCAGCATGTTACAGATCAAATTTTTACTTTGGTTCAACATCAGTTTGCTCAGGGCTGTTCTCTTATGTAAGACAGCATTGTAACGCTGATCAAATACTGTCACTGTTCCTTTCCTGCACATTGTTATTCTAACTTTGTGTTGTGTCTCCACTCAGAGAGAGAATTAAATTGTTCACAAAGTTTTGCACTGATCACTGTGTATTATGTTTGTGCACACTGACTACCCTGTGTTCCCATTCACCAATATCTCACACACCCACTATCACTTTTCTTATGTATGCAGAACTGCAGTCAGTTGGCACCGGTCAGTTGGCACTGTACCATACTATGTTGTATTTCATGTACTCCTTTGTCTTTGTAGTTGTATCTGCCTCATCTAAGTCTAGCAGCATGATCTGATTGTTTGGTGGCAACAGCTCATTTTGCCACTGACTTTTTAGTTCTCTAGTGATAATTTTGATTTGTCTAATGAAGAAGCTTATCTGGGATGAGAGTTGAAAAAAATGACACTTAACCTAAAAAAAATTAAATCACCCTATTTATGAAATTTGGCATTTAATTATTTAATGCTTTATTTTGTAGGTAATGTAGTAATCCTTCTGTTCTGTAATGATACTTATGACAAAAAATCAGACCGACAGAATAGAAATAACATTTTCTCTGTCTGTCCCTAGTATTCAGCTCTTATGTTATGTGTGTAGTCTCATCTTACATATAAGAACATCTAACCCAGTCAGATTATGTAGACCCTCAGTTTTGATCCCTCGTTATTCCATGTATACTCAGTTCTATAATTACTGAAGGGGTCACTTCATGATCACTGGGACTTCCATAGTTGTCTTCAGTAACAGTGATATTCACATAGGTTCAGGGGTTTTCACTGGTCAACATCATGATGTATTACATTGTAAACTGCACATAGGTAGAACTGAATTGACAAAAATTGTAACTGTTATTGTTACATGAGCCACTGCCATACAGAATTGTTTGAAAATGTTTTATGTCAGATGGGAAAAAAACACAAGCCACATGATGAAAAGATCACCATGTTAAAAATTTGGAATTGAGAATTGTCAGTCTCAGTTATACTGGAGAAAGCATTTCAGCAATGTCAGATGAGTCATTTTGTCAGCCAAATTACTACCCATAATGCATAGAGGAGGTAAAATGCAAGCATTGTTATAAAAGGAAAAAATAAAATGTTTTCTTTTGCTATTTAAATAATAATAATACTAATAAAGGGTATTTATATAGCGCCTTATCTCCGAAGGGCTGGAAGAGCTTTACAGAACCAAAATGTTTAGCAGCCACTCACGAAATATGCCTCAAAACAAAAACATATGTACATATTCATAACATGGTATACAGACGTGATTCGAGACATGCTCACACACATAATCGTGTAATACAACTCAAACACATTTGTAAGTTTGTAGACATGACTGACAGGCTTCTCCCGGCGAAAAGCCCAAAAACATTACTCAGACAGATGCTTGTTGAACAGGTATATTTTTTACTGTCGTTTAAAAGTCATACTTCCCATTCATACGTCATGCACATTATGAAACCCGTGGCAGTAAAAAATCTATTACGAGAAAGCAGACTGCTGCTGTTCAGTCAAAATTTCCAAATTCCAACTTTCTACCCACAAAAATTCTCACACAAAAAGAATAACAAAACAAAAAAAATAAAAAATAGTTAGCACCTACAGTCAAGATAATCTTACTTTTTTAGAATTGAAAAGCTTAAAAAAAAAAAAAAAAAGGCCAGCTGAAAAAATGACTCATTGATAGATTTCTCCTTGAGGAAGAAAGGAAAGCAGTTTCAGTGTTGGATTATGTATTAATTCTCTGCCCCTGTGCATTGTTCACTTTATCTCTCAACTGTTTGACCCCTTGGCAGTTTTTCCTAATATTTTGTTTTAAGTTATGTGTAAGTCCTAGCATGAGTCAAGAGGCAGTACTGCCATTATACCTGTTTACCTCATTCTTCATGTATTTTGGTGTCATTCAAGTTTTCATGATAGCTGGAAAGATGAGCACATTATGTTAAAGTTAGTAGATGGTGTACAACAAATTTGACATTTATATGAATAAATTTAAACATTATGAGAAAAACGAGAAGAAACAAATACACATATAAAAGTATATGAAGAGAAGGAAATTAACACGTAGATTGTAGACAAATGTAATAAAATCTTGATGCTTTGATTTTTAAAGTGAGTTGATAATGTTGCTGTTTTTACTGAAATATGAAAGAAAGAAGCAAGTCAACTTTGATTTATTGAGATTTAGAGGTGAAAGTTCCCAGACATTGAAGCATTTAGCAAAAAAAATCATTAATCTGCTCTTAGCCCTAGATGTGTTAAGGTTTGCAAGGACTCTGTCATTTGTGTTCTCTGCTGACAGTTTCAAGGTTAAAATTTGTTGTATCACATTTGAAGATGATTATCTAACTTATACTATTTCAGAGGAAAAGACCAGCATTGAAGACTTTGTGATTCCGGAAAAGCCAGAAATTGTGATGTTTGCCACATACAGCAGCACACCCAAGTATCCAGTGAAGGTCTCCGTCCTCGGAGAAATGGTAGGTCCTCGGGAGAGATTGTTTTTTTTTTTACCTGTCCAGTTATTTCCCGATTGAGCACGAGACCTGCTGAACAAACTTTGTTGAGGAGAAAATCTCCCTTTTTAAGAAATTGATTTCATTTAAACGGGAAGTCACAGAAACTTTATACAATCTTGTTAAAAAAAAGAGAAAAATTTATTCATTTACCATGCATTCTCCAGCATTTTTCACAGTGTTAATCTCAATCAAAAAAGCACAAAAGTGATTTTTTTTTTTTTCTGTCCTCACTGAGCTTGCACACCAGCCCTTGTGTCTTGCAAAGGGAAGTAACTGTTTTGGTAAAAAGAAAAATACTGCCCCTTTTCTCTGGCTGTACAATCATACAGTCTCTTTATTGCATCAGATTTCCTGGCAACTCTCGTCTGTCCATGCCAGTCCAGCAATGTATCTCATGTCAGGTTGTCTCGTCTGTACCAACTGCCCACTAATTGGACCGAATGACGTGGCCTAGGCAGGGACAGACCACAAGTGTTAAGTTGACAAAACATTGTCAGTGGCAGGGAGCGAGCAAATTGTGAGGTTATAATGAAATAATCGTGTGAATTTTCCTATTATATCCGTAAAATTTATAGATGAAATTGATAGTTGCTGTCTGTTCTTTCACAAGCACAGAAGTTCCAGTAAGAAAGAAAAATTAAAATTGTCTGACAAAATGTTTTTTTTTTTTAATTGATAAAAGCTTGTATTCTATTTTTGTATCATGGTATTAGTCCTGTCTTGTATGAATCAGTATTTCTTATTTCATCATTTCATTTCTGGCAGACCAATGTTTCATTTGTTTATTAAAAATAAGATTGTTTTTAAGAATGACATGTTGATGTCTGTGTTGTTATTTGAAGGCAATGCCAGTTGTTAGATGTAGCACTCACTGGGTATGTTGAGGAATAAATCAGATTATTTTTTACATGACAGAAATATAAGGCAGGACATATAAGTATCTCAGTCTGCACTGGTTATAAAGCAAATATAAACAAAATATATTTGCTTGGAAGACAAGATCCCTCCACTCAAATACAAGTATGATACAATGTGAAGTTTATGTCTGTGGCAGGCCGACGCCAGCGAGAAACTGCGACAAAATGGCCTGTCTCACATGTACCCACACCCAGTGTGTATCACCCAGACCCGCTCCTGCCCCCTGGAGCCCCCACCCCCGCCTGTCGTGGTCCCATCATGGAAGCTGATCCGGCCCAGGAAGAAAAAAGTTCCTCCCCATGATGAGCCTGTCCGTAAGTTCCACCTTCCCTCCTCTCACGAAATCCAGTCACATATTGAGGGGTTAGCATATCTATTATGAGTTTGTTTTTGTTTAATATGAATCACCTTTAGGTGAAAAACAAATATATTCTAGGAAAAATTCCCATAAACTTTGTTTTTGATTTTACATTGTTTTCAGAACAATTTGTATTATTTCTTTTCTTTCTTGTTTTTTATTTATTTTAAATCTCACATAAATGAACATCTTGTTATTAAAACTATTACATAAAGTCTCTTCAAGGGATGGCTGGGATAAAGTTAATCACTTTTTGTTCAATAGTTTAGAAAACTGGATCTTTACTGCTATGGTATCAGACAAAATTCATAATGCTATATATGAGGTAATACGACTTCCAAGAAAATTTTATGTGAATTTTTTACTATGGGCACAGTTATGATTTATGTATATGATTGGATACTTTGCCACATATTCTCATAGCCTGACCCAAAGTTTGCAGATGTGATGTGCATTTTCACCGTTGTCTCCCAAATGTCCTTTCCTCAGCGGAACCAGAGCCACCCAAACCCATTCAGTGCTTGGAGATTACCAGCCCTTTTGTCAACTACAAAGTCAGTCCTGTGCCAATCCCCACAGACACGTAAGTATGGCCGACTTCTAGCCTCTCTGTAAAGCAGTGATAGTTACAAAATTTATTATACATGTTACAAAATTGATTATGTATCATCAGGCAGAGATTCTGAAACTGTCTGTTTTAGTCTCACTAGCTGTACGTGATGCATGTTGAATTCTGCCACAGACATCGGCCCAAGTCAGCGCTGTTCCGTGGTGGATCCAGGTCTCGTGCAGACACAGAGGGAGCCACTATAGAGGAAGGGGATGAGAATGCCCCAACTCCACCCTGTGTGAGCCCTGATCCCAAACCGCCCCCACCTCCTGTGGAGGAACCGCCCAAGGTGAGACAAAGCATCATTTATGTCTGACTTCTTGATTTTCCTGTTGTTATCTTTGTGACCATTTTCACCAGATTGAGCAGTTATCAGATCCTATAGATGAATGAATGTTCCGGCATTCAGACAAGATTCTTTGCTTATGTAGTTAACGTAATTTTCTCACCTCAATTTATAAAATTTACTTTCCCAGTTACTCTCATAGGAAAAAACTTCACAATTATCATATAATCTGTATTCCACCTTCAACCTGCACTGAAAAATTTCTGTGCGTCAAAGACAATGTTTTAATGTCGTCTACGATTTATATGTAATTTAATATAGCTGCCTTTTCCAGTTGAGAAACAGCTCAGTGCTCCAATCATTTTTAAAAATATGGTATGTGCATCACATACTATATTCTCAAAAGTAATGGCAGATTGTTTAGTTACCTTTTTTGTTTGAGTTTTTTTTTTGTGGGACAGATCAACCAGCAATATCAAGAACTATATTACTGCTTTGTCACTCATCTATACCAATATATTGTATCAGCTTTAACTGTAAGCTAATGCTAGATGTCTAGTGATCAGGAACATTTCACCTTCTCTTTTGTCCTGATGCGTAAGGAATCACACAGAGCCATGAAACTAAATGTATCTGCCCATTGTTTATAGTTGATAGTGGCACTAGAAAATGTTGCTGTGAGCAATAATGAATGAAATATAAAAGCTATTGCAACTTTCTCTTTATCGGAAATGAAATTTTAAATGAGATTCTTTTTTTAAGAAAAAAGGGAAAAAATGAGATGCTCATAATATACTTTCCTAAGTCAAATAACTTGAGAGACTTTGGCTGCAGCTTTTTTTTTTTTTTTTCACTCAGAAGATTTTTGTAGTATGTGGCAGTTAACTGATAGCAAACCATGTCTCTTTATAGAGCACTTTACAATGATTAAGCCCAAAGTATAACTGAAAGTATAACCTAACTACAATGGATCACTCCCAGTTTGGACTGGTCTATTCTGACAGTTTGACCTGAGTGAGATCAGACTGTGTAAAAATCAACCACAAGGAATGTTTTTGTTTAACAGGAGCCTGATATGATATAGCTGAATGTGTTCTTTTTCTTTTGTTATGTGCTTTTGTTTGGATAAATAAATTACTGGCAGGACAGCTTTTACAGTAAATGTTATTTTCTTCTAGCTTCATAAATCATACATCAATATCTAATACATATCTATTGTATGATATATCATTATGATAGTAACAGTTGTCTCACTACTTTTCTTTCCTTGGATCATCTCTCCCTCCACATGAAAAAGTTCAATTTGCTTCTGTCACACAATCAGCTGATTGCGTAATGCCGCACTGTTATGGTTTAAACAAGCATTTGACTATGCAAACCTTCTTCACCATTTTACATGAAATCAGCCCCCCCCCCCCCCCTCCCCCCTAAACATTTCATGAGTTCACATGAACCTGATTTGAGATAATTGTAAAAAATGGCATGCCAGAAGATTAAACTGCAATTTTACACATGTTTTCCTCCATACCTCTTGAACACCTTTTCACATTATGTGATAACTAATTTGTACATCTTTTACAATTTCTTACTAATTTGTCAGCATTCCTCTTCCATGTCTGTTTCAATGTAACCCCAATAATCTGTATGTGCTATTGAATCTACACCAAAACCAAACTCAGGCAGGAGGGACATTTTTAATCACACCTGTTTCAGAGAATATTTATAAATGAGAAGAAAAATTCTACATCTAAATGAAAGACTTGCCGATATGTAAAAGGAAAGAGACTAGCAAAGCTGTAGGTGGTTGCAGAAATCTGATCATTTATGACACAGTATGTACCAGGCCTCATGGCAGTCATAGTTAATATAGGTCATCTGGCTCTTTATTTGGGCTTATATTAAGAAATTAGCTCATTGCTTGTAAAACTCATCACAGAGATAGACCGTCCAAAGAGATTAACATGACTAGCTGTTCTTTGATTATTCCATGACAGTACTAGAAGTAAATTAATATCTAGGCTTGTTGATGAATTGTCCCACTATATTTGCATTATTTTCTGTCATCTGATTATCAATTTGGTAAAAAGAGGAACATTCTGTCAGTCATGTAGGCATAATTTATGCATAATCCCTAGTTCATTGCACAGATTCATCAAGAATTGAAAGTTTACATGATTAACTGTAAATTACCCAGTTTTAGCAAGATTTGGTCACACATAGGAGAAATGGATAGGCCTATGTTTTAAAAAAAAAATGTTGCATTAGTAAAATTAATTATTATTATGTAACCATGTGAAACCAGTATATATATATCCTTGTATTATCCACATATTGTTATAACAGATATTTCAACTGAAAAACAGATTTAGTTTTTGTTTGTATGGAGCGGGGTTTTCATCAAGTGTATTTGAAAATCTTTGAGGGTTATAAATTTCTAAAAATCATTCAAATGTAGCCTTGACTTAGTAAAGTTACCTCCATCTCTGTGACATTGCTGATTATACCTGTGTGGAATATCCAAACTGGCAGTACAGTAATGAGATGCCAGATACTAACTGAAGCAGTTATGTTTGAACCGTGAAGTGCAGACTGTGTGCAGATTATTCAGTCTTCATGCTTGCTGGCAATTTTCCAGTTCTTTATTCTTTTCTGTTTCTTTTTGTCACTTTTTGAAACAAACTTTTATGTTTGACAATTATTTCTTTATTCATTTATTAATTGTTATGCAATTTGTTTGTTTGCTGGGCCTGCGGATGCAGGAGGAAGAACCTCCTAAGGAAGGGAAGCCTACCACTCCCAAACGCAGGGCATCTGGGAAGGTGAGGAGATGATATATGTGTGCAAGACCGGAACAGCTGGCAACTAAAAGTTAAAAGTCATGAAAGAAAATAAAAAACAGATGTCTTGTTTCTTTTCCACAGATGAAATATACAAAAATGTTCATCATTTAATACAACCTGTTTTTAAAAAATTATGCTTTATCACTGCTGGTCTGAAAAGTTGAATTTAATGGAAGCAAAAACAAAACCCCAAACAAAATAAACAAAACAAACATCACTCAATAGGTAAGTATTGCAGAGTTGAACATATTCAATTTCCAAGCATTAGAGTTCATTTAAATGCCATTACCTTGGCTGTAGTCTTAGATGTGTGATAGAGATGTCAGTAAGAAACAGAAGATAGCTAGACTACTTGTTTTGGCTGGAGTCAAAAAGTTTGACATGTTGAAAATGTACGTTTTAAATGAAGAAGAAATTTCTTAACTTTTGATACACAGAACTGTTTGGGCATGTGAAAAAGAACACCAAACCAGTATTATGTCCTGATGTATTAAATGAATACAGCTAATTTTGTCAGATTTTTTCTTTGTGAGTGTGTGAAATTTATATAGATTTTGTTTGTACTTTTTTTTTTTTTTTTTAATTAGTGGCCAGAGTAGATAAAATGTTTAGAACTTATTGACTGCAAAGCTGGCTAGCATTATTTTAGATAGATTATTCCACAGTAGAAAAAGTCTGGACCAAAAGGTCAGCAGAAACTATACTGAATGGTGAAAATATTTTATATCTTTTGTAATAAGGGAACATTCTTCAGGTTTGACTCCTCACGTGAGAAATGTATACACTTTTCATTATCATTACTAAATTTCTGCTCGATATTGTAATTACATATTTATGGAGTATTAATTTATGAAACATATTTTATTAAAATCCTTTATAAATTCTTTGCTCGTTGTACTTGGCTATTACAAATATGGCTTACAATTTTTTTCTGACTACTTGAACAACATACACAGGGAGCTGATAGTGAAGTTATTTTGCCTTGTTGCTCAGACTATTTACTTTCCTCTGTGCACTTTTCTTTTCATGAGTGATACTGAACACTGTGCCCATACAGAATGATTTCAGCAATTAAAAAAATAATAATAAAAGGATGCAAGTACCTTGACCATAAATCTTTGCAGTCATTATTTTTGATTCAGATCAGAACCAAATTTTTTCTCTGACAATGGTAAGATTCCACAACAGTTTTCTGAATTTGTGAGGAAGATATCAATGTTTATTAACTATTATCGAATAAGACAATATTAAACTGTTTTATAGATAAAAGTAATATGTTGTGAGAAAAGATCTTTGACTGCCGTGATAAGAGTTGATGTTCATTTCCCTGGGCAAGGTTGCAGTGGTAGCTTTTTTAACTGGATATTCTGTTTGTTACCTGATTTCACTTTTCCATCAGTCCCAGTCTGGCAAGGGAGGTAAGCCTGGCTCAGCCACCAAGGACAGGTCACCTCCAAAGCGACCAGAATCTCGGCAGTCAAGCAGTGACAAGACAGAAGTGAAGGCGGAGAAAAAAGGTAAATAAAGATCTACCACCAGTATTGGAGTCTGGAATTGGTTTGTGATCACAGGGCGGTGATGGCCTATTTGTTTACCATTGTGAAGTCTCACCTGATGGTGGCATCCTATTACTTTGTTTACATTGTGCTGTGAGCAGTTCACACAGGATGGGTTGTTACTGTTGTACTTTTGTATGTAATAACAATGTCAAACAGGGCAAGATTGAATATCTTATGATGTATCTTGGTTGAAAGATGCCAATGTATGCCTATATACCCAATGTGATTTCAGCTAACATATGGCAGAGCTTCTCACGACATGGAGGTTTTAAACAAATCAGCTTGGTGGGTGATAAAATTCCTATGAGACATAGCAGATAGGGGACGGTGGGAGTAGGAGGTGGGTGGGGGAGTAGGAGGAGGGAAACGGCAAGAGAAGAAAAATGACTGGCCTGGTACTAAATCTTAGCAGGTAACTTTGCCACAAATTTGAAATTAGTCTTCCATCAATGTCATGACTGGCACATTGCTCATTCATTCAAGTCTTAGTGAAAAATGTTACCATATATAGATCTCAAGGCACATTGTTCCCGGATATTGTTCGATGTTTATTTTGTGGACTGCTTCAGTACAATTTTCTATCAATTATACCTGTGGATAGCAAAAATAATTTCTTTCATACAGAGATTCATTCAAGTTATGAGAAGTACACTTATCAATAGTTGCAGCAAATTTGTCAAGTCCACCTGTGACCTTCTGATGCTATTAGGGACATTTAAGTCTCATAAACATGCAGATGTGACTCAATGTTACATATATATGATGTCTCACCAACTGTGGAAAGAAGTTCCTGTTGGAGACCAATGAAGTTTATCTGATCTTACACTGATATCTTTTATGTCCATATCAAAATTGGCCAATCATAATGCTGTGTCTGTCCGTGTTTTCTAGAAGCCCCAAGAGCAGATGTTCCCCCACCTGGAGCACCCCCTATCTCTAGCAATATCTCAGGAGGTTTAGCGCCCCCACAGCCAGGAGATCCAGGGTCAGAATCGGGTCTGCCAGGCGAGGAGATGATGGTTGAAGAGCAAGTGACGGTGGAGGACATGCCCAAGGCCAAACGTGCCTGGATGGACTTTGATATTTTCTTCAAGTGTTTCAGGTAGGAAAGGTTGCAAAACTTTAAACTTTAGGGGTGGGGCTTAACATATCGAAATAAACTTAATTTTTGTCAGACATCAGTCAAATAAGTCTCCCATAATACACTGGTGATTTGTATGTTGTTGTTTTTTTTTTTAAATGCTTTTGTCTGCCAAGCAGAAAAAGAAAGAAAAAAAAACCTGGGGAGAAAAATGGAAATTATGTAAATTCTCATTTAGCATTGTTCAGGGAAACATATGAGGTTCATAACAGTTACTCTGTACCACAATGGACAATGTTTCAACAGGAGACAGAAAGAGAACATTTTGCTGTCACTTGGTCAAGCATTGTGATACTTTAGCCTTTGGCTTAATGATAGTGTCAGTGTAGTTAAGTATTAGGGTGATAGCAATACTTGTGGTCATGACAAGACATAGGAGTTTTATTGAGAATGATTGTTGATGAGATGTCATGTAGGATATGTCACAAATGACAAATGTGAAGAACAAATGACTTCACTGACTTGGATTGGCAAACTCCCCAGGACCCTGTATGTCTTCCACAAGCCTCAGACCTACCTGTGCAATCAGCGCTACTCTGATCTGAAGGTAAGACATGACAATCTCTGCTATTTGTGGTGTGATTTTGCAGTGAACCTTAACGTGTGTCTCCTCAATCAGTCTCTCTCTGTATGATTGTGGTCTGGTCTCCCTTCCCTGGGAATACTGTCCATCTTGGCATCAATAAATCACATATATATTCACATATCTCTTGTTGAGAAGTCCTGGAAAACACGTGATGTGCTAGCAATGCTATCCTCTAACTGTGCAGAGACATAGAAGTCAAAATGGGCCAAAACAAAAGTATTCAGTAGTTCTGGGATCATGTCAGTGTGAAGTACATTTCTTTCCATATTTCAGTGCTCTAGGTTAACCACTTCACAGCTACCCATGACACAAGGTACATTTAGTAAACTTTTTTATTTTCACATGCATACTTCAAAGGCAAGTTCCAATTACTCACTGATCTGATATTCTAACGTCTACCCGTATGGGCTCATCAGTTTGTCGTATTTTTGATAGGCACAACAAAAATGGGAAAAATGAAGAAGAGACTAGAGCTTGCCCACAGTGAACAAGACAGAGTGTATACAGAAGGTGGAAGTAGTCTGAGCAAGCCAAACTGACCAATCCATTACTGTGCAGCATACAGTACTACAAGATTGGTATAGCAGTGAAGTGGTTAAGTAGTGGTCTACTCTTGGCTGGTGGTCTCCTGTGATGAGACACTAGAACTGACAAACCCAGTGTGTCTTCTGACAAATTTGTGTGAGCATATGGTAGCTTTCTTCCCATAGACTGGAACATGTTGCTTTTCTTTAGACTGGGAGACGGAACTAGAGGAAGGACACTGTTTTGCATTACATGTAGTAGTCTTTTCCCTGTATTATCAGTCCCTAATAAGATAGAAAAAATAACTGAATAAGTCAGATAGCATATTGTGCTTATGGAAAATTTTGGACACACAAATATCCTGATAGAAAAAAAAGAAAAATCTTTGAGAATTAGCAGTGAAAGAGGTCAGACAAGAGCGAAGTTACTGCATAGATGGGGAACTGTAGGCTGGTGGCCTATTTTAGTCAGAATAACATGAAAGAAAAAGAAATAATAATTACATATATTAACTCTTTGCTTATGGAATTAATTTCCCCTTTCAGACAGAATTTTCAAGAAGGGTAACAACTGAAATTGAGATGGATGCAATAAAATGCAATCTCCAATATATCAAATTGCAGGGAAATGGACAGTGAATATAATCATACCAATAGAAAAGCATTTGGATAAGATTTGTGAGCTTGAGAAGTGAGTAAAGACAGAAAAATATAAAAAATTAAAAACAGTTTTGTACTTACACAAGCCAAACATCAGAAACATAAACACTCAAGAGGGTTATAATCCAATGCAATCAAAGAAAAATATAAAGACTGCATGTAGCTCAAATTTGAACAAATTCTGTCGAGAAATAAATTTTTTATGAATTTTTGAAATAGTCCTCCAAAGAGTCTCTGCGGAAGGACTAGGCTCCATGAGGCAAAAAAATAGTAAAAAACTAACCAAAACTTGGCATAATTAAATTTACCATGCTGTATCACCATTGATGGAAGCTATGAACACAATTGTCTACCAACAACTTCATGTTATTCCATAGAATTGTATTTGGCGCAGATTGCAGCCTTATGTCCAGTGACGACCAATTTCCTGGCGCAGTGTGCGGCTTTACATAGACAAAGAGTTAAGTTAGACCTTCAGCTCAGAGATAGACCACCCTAGCTTTGGGTGATTCCCGCCCCCCCCCCCTTCCCCGTCCTGACATGCTCCATCACATACATCCAGTGCAGTTACATCTAGGCCTGTAGGGTTGCAATTAGCTTCTTAAATAGCACTGATAGAAGGCAGATTCTCTAATCTTTTTTTAATCATTTTTTTTTCATTTGTTTATTTTTAAACTTTAACAAAATTCATTTCACATTTGTCTCTCTAGTTTATTGCAAAAGTTTAGAAGTTTGCATCTTTAACACTAAAGCATTTCAGTCAAACTTGTCAGTTTTTTTGTTTATTTGTTTTTTTTTTTGCAGCTGAACCAACAAAACTGGAGCAGATTTATTTTTCATTTTTAGAAGTTGATAAAATCCCATTTAGTCCTAGAGATTTCAATAAACCACAAACATGTGTTTCATCAACTGCACATTGAGTTACATGAAAGCAACAAAAATGATCATATCAGGGAAAAGTGTTTTTGCTGGCTTAGGAAAATGTATCACTTCGTCTTGCATTTCAGTGATCCACTGTATTGACCAAAATTTTCTCCCCCCACATCTCCTTTTTTTTTCCTTGTATGTTGACCCAGTTTGTGTGTGTTTTTTTTTTTAAGTTTTCGTTTTTTTTCCCACTGTGTAATAAGACCAGCAATTCCTCAGATACATGCTACTCAGTGATGACATATTTTACTTTTCAGTGACTGAAACGAATTAGTTGCTGGAGTCACTCACACTTTGAGAGATTCCATTTATCCTAGTTATCTGTGTTTTAGGCACAATATAGCCATTATCATGCTGATGTGGCGTTAAACCCCAACACAAACAAACAAACAAACATACATCTCAGGGGATTTTTGTGAAATTCAGTCATGTAGAAGGCAGTATGTTGGTGACTCAATGGCATATCCATCTACCTCTGTGCTGTTGTGATATATGTGGAAGATTGAGTAGGTGAATGTCTTCCACATATGTAACATCTGCAATGTATAAGTATTTACATAGGAGCATTTGAACTTAGATGTTGGATGCATGTTTTGAGAACATAAGTGCAGTGAATTGCAATATGAAAATGGGTCAAAACTGACATTTGCTGAAGAGAAAACAAAATTGCAGCAGCCAAATGGAACATCTCAATAAAAAGTTTTTGAAACCTCATGGGAACCTGTCTTTTTTAGTTATGGAGAAATTCATCAACCAAAGGCATTCTCAGTGTTATTAACAGTGTGTTGTGTGTTGACTAGAGTTTCATATGTTATATTTTTGCACCTAATCAGTAAAGGAGCACATTACGAGTGTATCCATAGTGTTATTTGCAGGGTAGATATCAAGCATGTGACCTCTGAGGATGACCTTTGCCTATGACCTGTGTCATCGGGCACTGTATTGCTGATGGTTGTTTTTCCTTTCCCTCTAGCACTCTGACAAGCCACATCACCATCATCACCATCACCATCACCATCATCAGGTTTGGCCCTACCACACCAGCACCCTAGGATTTCCTGGCCTATATGCTAATATCAAATATTGAGCAGTATGCATTCAGTCAGCCCTTGCTAGATCCCAATATTAGAAGAAGACAGAGTTTGCTGGGCAGTACATTTAAGATCAAATGAAGTTGTAAAATTTAGGTACTGTGTTTTACTACTGCCCTCATTGACTGAACTTTTACCCCTAGCATTGTCAATATACAGGACTGGATGATTAAGATTTAATTTGTTACATAGTACTTTTATACTTTAGAAATGGTATTGTGTGCCTTAAAGAAGGTTACAAATAATACCATAATAAACATAATACCATGTAATGACAAGGTATACAAATCTGTTGGGGAGAACTTCCAGTGCACAAAAAGAAAAGTTTATCATCAGTCAGATCAGCTGTTGAAACTTAAAGGGTTAATGAATGGCTCCTGACTACATTTTGAATTCAGCTTTCACATCTCAAGTGACTCTCCTAAATCCATTTGCTCTTGCATGCCTCTAAAAAATCAGAATAACTTATTGTTGTGGCTTCTGTCAGTCTAGAGATGGGCAGATTAAGTAAATAAGCTATCAGAGATTGCATTCATTTAAGAGGATAGCCGTGATGAATATGCGAGGTCTGTTTTCTCCATCTATGTCCACTTTCGTGAATAACCCAGGCAGGACTGTAGGCATTCAAAAAACATCTTCCAAACTTATTTTGCTCAAAGTTATGCAGATTACAAGATTACAAGTTATAGTTTGTTTTGGTTTTTTTGCCACACTTTTTTTTTTTTTTTTAAACCAAAACAAAAAGTGGTTCCCCAGTATGACTTGATGAAGTGCTGTAAAACCTGTGCTAGTAAAACTAGACTAGATGTTATGTGAAAGTATAGGTAGCAGAATTGTATAATATGAGTGGAGATGAAATTTTGCAGTGCTAGAGAACTCTGACATTCTCAGGTTGTGCCAAAATGGACCACTTCCAGCAGTTTGTCAGAGCTGTTTATTCCAAATTTTTCAAGTTGCAGCTTAGTGAAATTTGTAGTTATCAGATTATCAAATCTGTGACTTTGAAATGAACTTGTCAAAATTCCGAACCATTGCTCTGACATGTGAAGAATTATGTGCAAATATTTTGAGACGACATTTACATGGACTGGCTCCTCAACTGTCTCTAGGTCTAGGGCAAAAAGTTTACATGTAAGCTGGTCTTACCATCTATGTATGTACAATCTGAGGAAACTGAACTCTGTTAGATAGACCCAATATTCATGAAGAAAGTGAATTCATGGGCACCATGGTGCTTATCTACTGCTGGCAGATCCAAATTCACCATAATAATATTGCTATATTTTAAAAAAGTACTGCAATGGTTAGGATTATGATTAAATTTATTGTCGGGGTTAGGTTTTCAAATTAGGGTTAGGCTTAGGTAAAGGTTTAGTAGTCCAGGGGCAATATGATAGCTGCCCAGAGCTCAGTGGTAGACAGGCACTGCCTGTACATTAGTAGCCTTGTCACAAAACCTGCAATGTACTGAATGCTTATTGCTTCTTGAAGTTTTATCTCCTCCATTCTCTGGAGGGATTTTTTTATTTTATTTTTCATGCCAGCCTAACACAGCATAGTTGCATCTCTAACATGAACTTACATAACATCAGGTATGACCAACAAGCTTCGCACCTGCTTTTTCAGATTGTCCATTGCCTCTGCTTTTACAAAAGGCAGGCCTCACCTTTCCTCATTTTCTGATCACTCACCTGGCCCACACCCCCAACTGTTTCCCACACTGCCTTCTGCCATTCAGTCTCCCAATTCTAAGCTGACTTTTCTTCTGTAACCAATCTGGAGTACTGTCTCTAGCCTGAGCAATGTGGAGTACTGCCTCTAGCCTGAGCTATCTGGAGTACTGCCTCTAGCCTGAGCTATCTGGAGTACTGCCTCTAGCCTGAGCTATCTGGAGTACTGCCTCTAGTTGAGCAATCTGGAGTACTGCCTCTAGCCTGAGCAATGTGGAGTACTGTCTCTAGCCTGAGCTATCTGGAGTACTGCCTCTACCCTGAGCAATCTGGAGTACTGTCTCCAGCCTGAGCTATCTCTCTCCTCACTCCCTCCTTCCTCCTCCCCTCTCCCACATCCGTCATCCCTTCACCACAATGGCCTTCATTCCTATGACACAAAGAAATAAAATACTGATAGTAGCCAAAATATATTTTGGTTATTTGGCAAAAACTTTAGATAAGGAAGATTCCAAAAGTTGATCTTTAAATGCTAGACATACTTTTTTCCCAATGACAGACTCTGTTTCTGTTATTTATTCCCTATTCATCATCTCAGATCAGCTCTCTTGGCTGTCTGTAAAACAACATATTCATATCATATATTATTTACATGTTTTTGTGGGTATCAGATAATTTCATGGTTAACAATGCCCTGAGGACAGATATTTTCATAATTTTTTATCAGTCAGTCAGTCAATGATCCTTCCTTTTCCATGTGTTTACCACAGTTTAATTGTAGTATTTGAAATTATAATGTTATGGGTTATAGAGGAATGTATTGTCATTTTACCAAATAATTTTTGCAGAGCTCTCATCCTTCTTCACTACTGACAAAGGTGAAGATTCAGGATCTCTAGGATCAATCTTGTATTTACACATACTATTTCAGACTTTGCATCTTGATTTTTTGACCAGCTTTTATTAACACTGACACACTTCCTTAGCAAATGTTGTAAATAATTTTTTTTAAAAATTATTTTCAATAAGATCTGTCATTCAAGATTATATATACAGATTAATGTACATTGTAACATTTAATATGGATGAGGTAGAAGCTCAATTTTTTTTATGTGTTTTTTCGCTAGAACTAATAAGTTTAATAGCTAACACTTCAGCTTTGTTAGGCTTCAAATCATGCTTATCGCAGACTTCACCAGTTTTATTGGCCTAATATTTACTGGTATAGATAACAGTTTAAGTAAACTCTGGACAATTTTTAATGTTTGCCACTTTCAGCCTAATTACTCAATTTGTTTTAGGTTCAGTTTGCGTTATTTATATCATAGACCAAAAGGCCATACACCATTTCATTTCAATCTTATTACACCTATTCAGCTGTACAAATGGTTAATCATGCAGAAGTTACAAAAGAAATAATTTACTACAAGGACTTTAGAAGCTCATGTCACTCAAACATTGTAGTGCAAGGAATGAAGTTGATTTTGCGGTAATATAAAGTTAAAAGAGTGTAGCTTTCAGCCATTATTTTCAAGTTTTAGTTCGTTTCAGGAAGCACCTGACATATGAACAGAAATTCACTGAATGAAACTGTGATAATTGAAGTCTCACAGCATATGTTGTTAATCGATGTTGATGGGGCAGATTTTGCACATTAGATATTTAATGTGATAGAGAAGTCACAAATCTGGTCAAATTTTATCCTGATTTCCTATCTTGAAGAATCAACTGATCTGCCTTAGGTAAGGGGAGATAACACAGAACTTAGCAGACAATGATAATCCACAGTTAGCACTCATCTTTTGTTTAAAGCATTTCTAATTTTGTAGAAAATTAGTTTTCTCTAATGGATGTCCTAGAATGTGATAGCACATAAGCTTTTGTGTTATCTGAGATATTGATGGATAGATGTATTTGTGGTAGACGCTGAGTTTTGGTTATCAAACATGCTGCTCAATACTCTGTAATTCATCACACATTTGTTACGAGAAACCGCTACAATATCATAATTTAATCATTTGTAATTTTGAAAATCATGCACAAACTTTGAATGAATTTATGATGAAAATAAATACCTTTTTTCATCGTGCATATGTTAAATTTGTACGTCTGTCTTACAGATAACCAATTTGGATGAACATCCTCTTCTAGTGGTTTTAAAACTTGTGGTTCACACAATCAAAAGGGCAGTGTAAATTGGGAAATATTTGTTAAAATTCAACTTGAGCTCACTACATCACACATTTGGTTTGAGTCATTGAACATCAACAAAACCTCCAAAGGTGTTAATAGTTTCTAATGTTTCCAGTGTTCACAAAATATCTACATGTTTCATTGAATGTGTGTTTGATGTGGAAAAAGGAAAGCATTGTACTAAATTATTGTTACTCTCAAAATAGCAGCGGGAATTTACAACATGATATGGCAGTCTAATACATTTGGTATCTTTCTATACATTGATCCTGAAGTGGCAAGCTAAATGAATGGGAAAGTAAGATTACAAAAACTGTGTAACTTCGGTGTTTTAGGAAAATATTTTCAAGATCAAATTCATAATTGGGTGTTTCTTAATTATGTACAGATTGTAGTGGATGGTTATTTCTGTTACTTCATAGATATTTTATAAAATATAATTTGCAACCTGACCTAAAAGTTGTGAGTGGTTCTACGATTCATGGATCTCTTGACAGGAACTGCAGAAATATTGTGAGTTTGTTGTAAAGAACCACATGCCAAATGTCCATTGAAGGTGTCATAAGGATTAAGATCTCTTCTTAGAGTTTGTTAATCTGAACACACTCAGTAAAGAGAAAAACAGAATGATAATTTCAACAATATCAAAGAGGCATGTTCAAGTATTGTATAATAGTCCATAATCCTGTCATATGAAAGCTCTCTAGCCTGAACTTTGTGTAGCAAGCCTCACAGCTATGTTTTGAAAATTGAGACGCGATACAATGAAATCAGGCGCTTGTCAAAGTGAGCTGACCAAAGAAATCACATGTTTTTCAACAGTGAATGAATTTTTAACATATTTTTTTTTTCTTCACCAAACCCTTCTATATCAATCTAAAAATGCCTTTCAGAGTTCAACTGACTGAAATTGAGCCAGTAAAGGCCCAAAAATTGTAATTTAGTGGCATGGCCTAACAAAGGTAAAGAAGGATTTACAAAAGTGATCGGCCGTTTTCTCACTAAATTCAGCTGCAGCAACCGGTCACCCACGTCGTCTTTAATTGCCGATATCTCAACTTTTACTTAAGGTAGACCAATAATTTATTTCATACACTGAAGGGGAAATGGATAATCTTCACAGTGATACCAATAACTCTATATGCTCAAATTTTGACGAGCGCCTGATTTCATTGTGTCGCGTCTCAATTATTAATCACTGTTAAGAAAAATCATTATCTGTGTTTTTTCAGTCATCTTTCTTGTCATGATCTGAAGAGAAGGAAAGTTGTTACTTTGGCCCAGAGCCAATGTTATAATGACAAATGTTCTATGAGTTATGAATGTATTATCTCAGTGATGGCAGTGTTTTCTACTCTCCACTCCAGAATGTGACACAGTCAGCACCAGCAGGCCAGGGCAAAGCCGAGAAGAAACCAGCGCAGTCCAGTCCGGTAAGATCTGCCAGACTTTTCAGAATCTTAAAGCTCATTTGTCAAGTGAACTGGTGAAAAGAGTGGGATGACTTTTTTTTTGTTGTTGTGTACAGAATTATTGGTGATGGGAGAAGGAGGAGTAGGTGTATTTTTTCTTGATGACAAAAGTTATTTGGCCCATACCCTTTTGTGTTTGAGAATTTGCATTCACAGTTAACTTTTGGGATTTCGTGTTCAGTACAGTCCAGCTTTTCAGTTAACCCACTGTGATGTCCTACTTATTTCAGCCAATCACATGACATTTCATTCTTTCTCAGGGGTGTGTGGAGAAACAGAAGAATAGGGATGAGGAATAATTAGCTTGATCTCAGTACTTCACCAGATTAGTTGTACCTATTGCCTTATTTAAATATCAGATTATGGAATGACACAAGCAGTGCAGCTGTGTGGTGCACTAAGGAGAAAAGCCATACTATAATTACCATCAGCACAGCACAGCATCTGTTTTGTTCCGTAATCTTATTTTAAACCATGTAGTAAGGATGGCACTTTACAGAAGTTATTGCTCTTCTTTATCTGTCGCCTAAAGTTCATTTCACCTGCAAAAAAATTGAGTCTTGTGGTTCTATAACTTTTGTGTTGGTAATACAATCACAGACTATCCTCCTCAGAACTGTGTGATAATGAAAGAAACCAGACTACAGACATTATCTGTTTACACTTAAGTCATTGCTAGATCACTACAGCTTGCAGTAAACTATATATATATATATACCCTCAATACATGGAGTGGTGTAAATTTGTACGCAAAATAACACTTGTACCACAGGGGTTGAATAATTTGACTGCTGAAGCAAAATTGGACAAAACATATTTTACTTTGTTTGTATATGTTGGCGACATGATAGTTACCCATATGCTAGACAGGAGAACAAGAAAAGTCAGTTTACCAACTGCAAACTGAGACCTCCATCCAGCCCACACACTTATGTGAAAAGAGAGCTTTTGAGAATGTTAAGATTTAGTTTAAATTGCCTTTGACATAAATTCAGTGGATGCGGGATTTCATCATACTGCCAATCACAGACAAAGTGTTTTGCAGCAAGAGCAAATGAGTCAGAAGTCGCACCTGGTGATTTTGAGTTACAGCCGTTTTCGATCGCTTTTTTATTGTTTTCCAACTATGATACCAAAATTATTGTTTTTTAGTTAAAAAGGTTAAATTTTCGTTCTGTGAAAACAAAAAGAATTTTATTACTTTAGTCAGAAAGTAGTATCGCTCATCACAACTTCCGACTCATTTGCCCTGGTCGCAAGACAAATGCATTCATCTTCTAATGAACTATGTACAGGTAAAATATGACAGTGAAAAAGATGGAGATTGTCTTAGTGGCTTTGTTTTATCAAACCATGCAGTCGGAGACTGTGTAGCTGATGCCTTGATGGAGAATTTTTTGTTTACACCAGTCGTTATATTTGGCCAATGCTGTACCTGAGAATCTGACTGGGACTAGAACTCCTACATGATAATTAAATACCTGAACTAGATAAGAAAACCACAGTGTTTGCAAGACGATTGTATGATGTGCAGCATACTTTTTCAAATAAGAAAAATATGGACTGCGATATGATTTATATGTTGTCTTATAGCTTTCTATGAAGTAATTTGGAATAAGAAATACTGACACACATATGTATTTGTATTAAGACTATTTCTGAAGTATCTTCCATGGAGACCATAGGGGGAGCTTATGTAAGTGTTGCCGTCTTGACTTCTCAATGACCGTTACAGAATTTCACCGTTCACCGTCATTTGTTTTTATTCACAGTTCAAATTTTTGGATAGTTGTGTGTGAACTTTATACAATAGTTGCTTGAATGTCGGTGTTCACAAGTTGTCTGCCCTTCTTTGCATTTGGCGCCAGCTTTTGAAAATCAGATTTTTTCAGTCTGAATTTCGTTGTATTTCTATATAGTTGCTTCTTCTTTTCTTTCTGTTTTTGTTGTTTTTGTTGTTGTTGTTGTTGTTGTTGTTATTGTTGTTGTTGTTGTTTTGTGTCTCACCAGAAATTCTTAGTTATTTTTTTGTTCACAAGAGATCATATGATTTAAATGCCAAAATTTATTAAACAATGAAATTTCAAGTTCTGGAGCTGACCACGATCTGAACTGTTGGATCTGAGATTTATGATGCATTTACTATTGTGAATCATTCCTGACATAGTCATACTTCATACAAATTGCACTGATGTTCTGTTTTCACAAGTGTCTGCACTGAGGGAATTGTTTCAGATGTTCACTAGACTGTGATAATATATTATGATAATTGATTTGGCTCTTTTCTTTTTTTTTCGTGTTTGTTTTTGGTTTGCTAGTAAGATTAAGAGTTTGGTTACCAATGAATTTTAAAGCAATGAATATAAATGGGAGGAGAATACAACTGATCTACAGATTTAAGACATTTTTCTCCATTTTTTTTTGTCCCTTTGATTTGTCATCATTCTTATCATAGATTTAGAATTTGGAATTTCATTTTCATTTAGGTTTTATTCAAATAGATATGCTGCAGATGTTAAAAAAAATATTTCAGTTATTTTATTGTGTTTGCTTTTTGTTTTGTTTATTTGTTGCTGTTGATTTCATCTGTGTTAGAAACATACTTGGCTGGAACATTAGTGTCTTGCCTTAGTGCAGTTAGGGTAAAATAACAAAAGGTGTATAAAACTTGTTGAAAAGCTAGAAAATTTTTCGGATCCCTCTTTCCCATTATCCCACTGACAAGATTTTGAATTTTTCTTTGGTGCAGGGATAGAACTTTGTAATCCTTCTAGATGTATTTGATATGTTTTTTGTTTTTTTTAACTCTACTTTAATAGACACTTTGAAAAGACAATGCTGGGTTTTACTTACAAAGTATGATATCCTGCACCATAACTTTTGTGGCCATTAGCTGAGCAAATGTCGTACTTTCTTTAGCTAGATGTTATTATAGAACGGGAGTAATATAGTGGACATTATGTTTCATAAATGGTGGTTGGAAATATTAAAATTGTAAATTACAGAACTACCCGGGCATACCATGAGATTGATGTATTTTGTCATTGACAAATAAATCATTCATATTCGTATTTCTACTATTATGGATGCTAAGACATGTTTATATCAGCCGCTCTGTTATGTGGACAGTTCCTGCATCTGAGTTTATTTCTTTGTCAAATTCTTTTTCAGTCTAGTGATCTCTTCCCTTTTAAAAGTACATGTTATCCCATGCAGAAATGGTCTTTTGTCAAGATAACCCACCTATTGTAAGGTGTGCCTGTCTTTGGTATCAAAAACTTTTTTTCCTCTAAGAATTCTTTATGTTCAGACACCTCCCCTAAATGGCCTAAATCTTCCTATGTGTGTCTAGTTTTTTTGTTGATTGTATAAATTTTTCTTTATCTTTGTAAATCTGCTTTCATATGGGTAAATCTCTCTTTTATCTGCATAAATCATCTCATGTTTGTTAAATCTTCCATTGTCCATTTGAAGTGTTCTTTTCCCATATTTAGGCCTTGGTAGCTCAGAGATTTTGTTAGGTTACCAAAGATTGATGAAATTTTTAAATTGACCTTTGGCTTTTTCATTCATCTTTTTATCAGGCTCCAACGGACAGCTCATCCCCATTCTACCTATGTATCCTTTTGTTTTGGAAAGCTGGAGGAAAAAACAAGAACAACAAATGATCACTTGATCAGAAACATCCACTCTGTGGTGCTTTATGTGGCCTAATATGTTTTTGTGTGATCAATGCTAAACATGTAGTTTATATTGTGAGCTATAACTATATGTAATGAGTTGCACTAGGCCATTATGATTGAATAACATTTCATATTATAGATCACCTCAGTGATATCTGCTGGTTCATTTCTGTTCCACATCTGATGAGTGCAAGTGTTGTTAGTTTTTGTATGTTAGTGTGGAGTCAGTGCTAGAAACATAGAGAACAAAGTTTTTGAATAACAGTTTCAAAGAGATTTGGAGTTTAGAGGTCATTGAAATGAAATATCGTTCAATATTTTATGATTTTCCTTGACCAAACTTTGCACAGTTGTGGACAACCTGCAGGCAACAGACATCGTGGTGTCCTTTTCTGTTTTGTCGAGGTGGTTTGATCCTCCACCCCCTCCCATCGAGGAGCGGGAACGAAAGTCACAATCACACATCAAGCAGTCCAAAGACAAAGATCTTGACAAAGACGTGACGAACATGTCCATCAGTGTGGACGACAGTAAGTGTCTGTTTTGTTGTGTGATAATGAACACTTGTACTCTTCACTGTCAGACAACTTGTAAACATTTCCTTTGTCAAGTAAACTAGAGATGTATGGAGACTGATCACCCATGAAGGTAGGTCTTCAGTGAGGAAATTCCACAATCCAGTAAAAGAGTCAGAAACATTGACAACATCAGTAAATCTATTTATGTATGCACAAATAGGTGCAAATTTCACAGACTTTGGGACTTGTTTATTCTAGACAAGGCAAAGGTTAATGAAAACATCTACTGTCATGAGTTAGAGCAAATTTTGAACTAGCAGATTTTTTAAAAATATGTCCCATTTTCTGTCTGCATTATACATATATCCTTTTTTTTGTAAATTCCACCTGATATAAAATATTGCATGACAGAGAACTCTAGATTCAGTGTGTTACCAGGAGCTATTGTTTCAAGATTAACTATAACTATAGTATTATAACTGTCAAGTAAAAGTCAAAATTGTAGACTGCAAGTTCTGTTTCCTTTTGTGTTCTTTTGCCAAGGTGGTCAACAGGGAGGCTGTTTCAGATTTGTTATTTTTTCTCTTTAAGAGAGTTGAACTCTTGGGACAAAAGTGCCAAGAAATATCTTTGGCATCTTATGCTTATTATACATGCACAGGTTCGCAGAATATCATTCAATACACTGAGCTTGCCACAGCCATCAAACAAAGGAAAATTGAGATAGAATAGCCATGTAGCAAGATCCAATGGCCTTCATTAACTATTAATATAATGAATAGCAGAGGGGAGATGAAAAAAAGATTAACAGAAGAAAAGAAGGAAAGACAATATTCAAGAATTGATATAGAGAACATTTATGAAAAACCAGCCCCTGGCCCACAATCACAACAGATGGAGAAGACTAGTACACAGGAAGTTCTGCTGTGACACCAGATAAAGTTAAGGGGTAAGAAAAAGAAATGTCTTAATTGTGTTTTTTAAAAATATAAATCCTATTTACTAGTGTTGGTTTAGTCGGTTGTGAAAACTCATAGTATTTCTTTGAATAAAGTCGCATAACGACAAATCCTATGACGTGTGTACTTGTAGGGCAGAGAGAGTTAATGTTTTTGTTGACCATGTTAACCAGAATCAGTGGCTGGAGAGCAGAAGCCCCCACCACCGGTCACCCCAGGGTCACTAGTAGCTGAGCCTTATTCTTGGAAGAGCCTGGTGACTGGGCAGCCCATCCTACGGTTGAGAACGACCGGCACTAAGTCGACAGTGCTGAGTCTGCCACCAGGGTAAGTGTCTATCTCCACCATACCAGGGCTGAACTAAGGCTCATTGATATTTTAACTCACGTGTGTTGTGACCAAAGACTAAGGAAGATCACATCAGATCAAGATCATCAATTGATCTGTGATCAGTTCAGCATGAGACATACCTTAACCTATTTCCCCTAACTTTAAGATAAACAGTGATGAAGTCAGAATGAAACCCTGTTTTCTCATAGAACAAAGCATCCTTTTGTCTTTCCGAATAGTCTATATAGCAATATTATCTATTCTTTCTCAGGCTTTAAGTAGAAAAACTCAGCATGATGTTGTTACACGTTGTCTACCAAAGTATTTATCCTCCATACAATCCCTCTTTCCACCTCCCCTCAAGGGTCTGTGTGCACTCAGGCAATTTACTACAGCACCTTTGTTGCTTCCCAATTTGGGAGTGATACACTGACTGCTAGAACTTTTTGTTGTGCAAGTTTTTTTCTCTGATAGCTTACAATCTCAGCAGTCGAACAATTCATAAATTGTTTGCAAATGTTTGAAAGGACATTTAGTTTTCGGGTTCTGTCTGGACAAATGGAACACTATGTAGACATACATCTACATACAAGACGTGCTTGTTTTGTTTGTTGCTTGTACTTTGTACCATAGATATGTGGATTACTTGAATTGGATTGGTAGATTCGAATGATGAAAGTGAAAATCCATCATGAAATAATCTTCTTATTTGATTGTCTGTCCCAAAATAGACAGTGTAAATGAGAGGTATATTTAAATGATATTTGGAGGAGAAAACGGAGAAGGCATGGGTGGGTAATAGGAAAATACATTGCAATATTTTATCCTGCCTATTTTCTATCCATTTTCCTCTCTGGAAACCTATCATGTTACCTGTGGACTCAAATCTCATAACCCACAACCTTGTCACCACCCAAAAAAAAAAAAAAGTTACAATAGGTAGAAGTCACAAATAAGTGAAGTCTCCTGCAGTATCTGTATCATCTTCATGTCCTGAAAGTTATCTCCCCTTGCTAACCATGCACTCACTGGGTATCGTTACACAGCCGTCATGTGCTGAGGTTTATGATGAGCTCCCCGCTGGGTCACCATGTCCACATGTGCTCCACCGTCAACTTTGTCTTTGGAGATGAGGAGACAGTCATGCCACAACTGACCAATGTGAGTCCTGCCTGTATCTTAGCTTCTCTCTCTGTTCCCTTTCTCTGACTGTCTCTATTCTCTTGTTCTGATATCTTGATATGACTTGGCAAATTGTTCAGCTATGTAAAATTTTAACTATGTCTTTTTCTGTTCTTGGTGCTTTTTCAGGGTAGACTTCATTTGACCAATGTTTTTTGTTTTCTTATTTTTTTCATTTTCATTTTATCAAATCATGTCAGTCCCACTGCTGTACCTGCTTTGCTCAGTTGTTAATTTCCTCTCTATCTGACACTATTATGACATGCTTGTTTAATGGCCTGGAACGTTTCCATCCTGTTTATTCCTGTCTTGAAATATGATTGACTCAAGTGAGAACTTTCATCTATACATGAAATTCGTTTTGAATGTGCCTGTAAGTTAAACTTTGTCAGTGATTTTTGCACTCTCTTCTCATTTTGATTGTTTCACGTCATACCTGTCTCACTTGAATTTGCTTCCAATCTGTGAAATAACTCCCAATTTGGTTTGCAGGAGAGCTGTCGCTTCCGCGATAATGCAGCTCAGGTCATCATGAATCTGGGTAAATGCATCATGGGATTCACAGATGCTGAACAGTTCAAGAGTACGTGGGCTGAGATGGAGAGAAGCCACTGCCCTTACCTGGATGATAAACAGCTGTCCAAGACACATCACTACCAGGTAACAGTCTGTCTGTCTGAGTGTCTGTCTGTCTGTCACTACACTGTAGTACTTTGTAATTCAAGAACTACAAAAAAAATTCTGTAAAGTTAGCAGATCCCCCTAGAATTGGCAAATATGTTGTATTCTAAAAAGTTTCCGATATTCCTGATATTTTACAGTGAAGTAAAACCAGTTTATGATATTGCTGTTTTCGTTATATTTGTTGACATGAACAAGATAATATCACTTTTAGCCCAGTCAACCTGGTATATCTTTTATGCCATTCACAGTTTATAGTGGCTTAGGTACACTGCAGTATTCCGCTTGTCTCAAAAAATGCAAACACAAATAGGGTAGGTTGGGGCAAATTCGATCGCAGGGCAACTTCGACCGATATGAATGCACGCTTCCAATATACAATGATAGTGAGGGCCCTGTTGACCGTATTTTTACAGCATTGATATCGTTAGCTAGATAATTTCATACTTAATACAGATTTCTTAGTAGATGTATTATTCTGCTGTCTATTTTTAATCGCCATGGGTTCCCAGCATTGACTATCAAAATTGTTTCCTCGTTTGCCAAGAATTTCTCAATTTGTTTTATTTGTTCATTGAGAAGTGAAGTTATTGGACTGCTTTTTCGTGTTTGTCTTGCCGCTTGACCCCAATTGTGGTGGTAATTATAAATTTTATCTGATTATTTCTGATCTGGATGTATAAACTAATTAAAATAGTGCATGGTTAAATTTATTTAATTCTATTTTCTGGACCAGGTCGGAATTGTCTTATCGGTTCAAATTCAACCAACAGTTCGGGCCAATTGCGACCACCTCTTCGACCAAGGCTGAGGCAAATTCGTCTTATACTGTAGCTTAGTATACTGTTGTTTATATTAGATTTAGACTTGGGAACCACTCTTATGCATGAACTGCATATGAAAAATGAACGTTAGCCAAAAATGCAACATCACCCTGCAGTTAAAACCTCTTCATGCGAAGCATTGAACAAGCCAGTTTGCCCCACAAAAAAAATGGTGGGCAGGAGCTTTACTTTTCATGTAATAAAGTAATGTAGGAAAAAGGTTGAAGCAGCCTCTAAGTTAGTTGGTCATAATTACCAAAGGTCTTGAGGAAGTTTTTGAAAGGGCCTGTAGAAACTGGACCGTGCATCGGTCGAATTTGTCTCAGCCCCGTCGAAATTGCACCAACTGCACATGGGTCATGAAATCTGTGAATGGGCCATGAAATGTAAAGTGTCACTGAAAAGAACATAGTAATCGAAAACTAGAATGGTTCCTTTACATACTGGATGCAGGTTATCTCGCATAAACACCTTCGTAGAAGAGTAGAATCGAATAAGTCACTTACGAATTGAATCGGTCGAAGTTTGCCCAACCTACCCTATGTATCTTCCTGGCAGATAGGAAAAATGTTTTCCTACTTGTGGCAATGTGATAAATGCTTCAAACCAATTCTCTGATTGTTGACATACTTTCTTCCAGATATTTAAGGACTCTCTGTACCAAATGCTGCGTAAGACCATCAAAGATGTCATCACCCCAGATGTGGCATTTGCTTGGCGTGCGTTCACCTTTGATGCGACTTCTCCCAACATCCTGGCAATACCGGTTGGCAGTCGACCAGGTGAGATAGCAACCCTTTGTCACTCTTTAGTTTTGGAAATGATTGGATCCACTCTGTAACTTTGTGGTTTGGTGCTTCATTGTGCGTCTGTCGGGTTGATGGTTTGTTTATGAGTTTTTCTCATTTTTTTGTCTATGGCTTGTGGCTTATGATCTTTGTCAGAGATTTCATTCACACCTCATTCTCTCTGTTGATCTAAGTCATCCATCCTTTCCACCCTCTCTGACCATCATCACTCTGTCCGTGGTATTCTGCCTTTTGTAGGGTCCAGTCTGACATTGTGTTGGCAAATAAAAGCTATGTTTGAACCATTTTTTAATATTGTATTAATGATATTTTACTATACGTCTATTACAATCTATTTGCTATCAGTGTAGGTGTCTGTGCTTTTCCCTGCCACAAGAAGAATTCCCAATACAGCCTATACACAAAAGTGCCATCATGTATATCATCATGCTCATGAACAAATTGGCCTATCTTAAAAATTTGTGTTTTGAGAAAATCAGTAAGAGCCATTGTAAATGGTGGAAAATGGACATGGACATCTTTTCTCAAATGCCTCTGTCTTCGTGTTTTTTTCCTCTTCATTTTACCTTTAAATACAATGGTTGAGGTAGAATCCAACTATGCATTAAGAAGAAATGACCAAACTCTGAGTTAGGCTGTTTCTTTATGAAAGTGGTGACATGTTTGTCAGGAGAGACAAAACAACAACAAGGTTCTGATGTTTACATTCTGTCTCCACAGTTCTGTGTTTTGTTCCTCTGTCACGCACTGCACAATTTGTTGTTCTTAACATGACAATTTACACCCACTGATCTCTCACTTCCTCTCCCATCTCTTAGATACCCAGCAGTCGGCCCAGTCCGGTATGAACCCACCAGGCAATAACAGTTTGGTTCAATTTGCTAATTCTCCCCCCCCTCCCCCAACCCACCCCCTCCTCACAGAATGACTAGGTGTCAGCACCGCTGTGTAGTAGATACTCCAGTGTTTCTCTGTGACATCATCTCCCAGTGCTCAGAACTATTTCACCTCTTGTATTGCAAGCCTTTGTCTCTCATCTGTTCACTACAGTCTCTCATTGTCAGCCTCACAGGCTCACAGCTCAACTTGTCACCGGATTTAGAACTTGGTGGATAAATTGTGAATGTCTTTGGGACTGTATCTAGTGAAATGTAGTCATGATTGTACTTATGTTCAACTGCACACAAGCTCAGGATCCAGTCAGGATAGTGGAATTGCGAGACATGTCTCCTACAGGAAATATATATATATTAAAGATAATAAAGTAAACTAAGATAAGGTTAACTGTACTTGTCCTCAAAGAGAGAAGTCCCTGCACAGTTGATAAGAGAAGTCAAACATACATATACCTTCACACATACACACGCATACCCAGACTGAAATGTCATGAAATGTCATGAATGTCATAATAAGACTTGAAAACAGCTGCAGCTTTGTAATAAGTGATGCTGGTGAGAGTGAATTCCTGTAACTTTCTCAATTAGTTGTTAAATATAACCAAATCTCAATTAGTTGTTAAATATAACCAAAGCCTTCTATTTCTGGAATATTTCAGTAGTTATAGAATGGGTATGTGGAGTCATTTCAAGCTGCTTCAAGTTGTACTCAATAGTCATGTACAGGCGCCACCTGACAAGAAACTCCAGTGTTGACAAGGTCTGGGAATTTACAACATTATGCATTTATTGTACAGTGATACACAATTTTGTTACTGTAAAATTCATTTGAATCTTAAATATAGATTCTTTTGGTGTTTTAGAGACTATTTTGTTCTCAAGCAATCACATGGGAAAAAGTGCAGGAATTTGTAAACTTATGAAAGTGATAATAATAAGAGAAAATGTCCAGAGAGACCAGACGAGGGTTGATAAAGGTATAGTGAAGTTGACGCAGATTTCATAGACAAAAGTACAAAGGTGCAAGAAGTCAGATTTGATGTAGCCAAGAGATCACCTTTTCATGCCCACACTAGCCCAACTCTGGGTATGCTGTTTTGAGAAAATAAGCCCCAAAAAAAAAAAAAAAAATTTTCACAAACTTACAATATATATTGGCAGATTTATGTGGCAGGTGACACTGAAGTTTTACATTAAGACATAATAGAATGACCATTTAATTAGGCCGCTTGTTTAGTGATAGTCACACCCAGCATCATATCTCACAACACTTCAAAAGAAAAAAGAAAAAATGACTGAGGTCATTATGGAATGAAAGCTACACCATGAGACCTCTGATTCCCTAGGAATGCCACTGTTTCTGTGACCTCTCTGACCTCAGCAATAAGGCAGTGGGAAGCTGTGCTGTGAGGCTGACTGTTAGTGTTGTTTTTTTTTTCCATAGTCTTGTAACTATTCTGTCCTCACATGGTAGATAGAACATTAGCTTTTCTGTAGAGTCTAGCAGCATGTCCTGACTAAAACTGCACCACTGACCATTGTCTATTGCTACTCCTTTTGTCTGCTAGAGATTTCACCAAAAAACCCACAGGTGTCTTTTTCTCAGATCTCATCATATATTTCTTTTGTGCATGTATTTCAACCTCTTATAATTGCTTTCTCCCACCCTGTCATTTTTTTGTACCTTCATGTTTCTTCTTTCTTCCTCATGATTCAGAATTTCTGCAAATTTTCCATCTTCACATTCGCACAGAAAGAAAAAAAAATAACAGTAGAAACAACAAAAACAATGAAACGAACAAAAACGAATAAACAATATCTCGGGTATGACACTTTGTACATGGATACTGTATTCTGTCCTCGCCATCCAAGTGTTTACACACATCACTGTGGTATTATTTATACATGTAATTTGTCTAGCACTTCATTTTTCATTTGCACATTGATATTGTCCTCAGCACTGCTGTCAAATACTATAGCCTATGGAACCCACAGTTCTATTACAAGCTCAACTTTTTGTCTGTTCTGATATTTATTAATAGGGCTCACCATCATAAACAAGTTTCCGTTGTCAAAGTGTATATTTAGATCAGTTCAATCAAGTTTGTCTGTGCATTTGTATTGTTACGTTTTGAGAGGAGGTATAGGATTTTATCTTAGATTCAGATACAAAAGTGCCATTCTCTGTCCCCTTGTTTTTCATAGAAAATTTCCTCTTGTAAGGCAAGTGATTTTCCCAGACCACCTGTCACCATCTCTTTCTTTGTCTATCTCATTTGAACAGCTAGTTCAGCTCTGTGATACTTACGGTATTTCTTCATATGCCACTTGTTTCGTTTTTTTTTTTTTTTTTAAGTTTGATTTCATATGAAGTAAATTACCTGTATTGGCTCTTTTTTAAAATGTTTAAGAATCTTTTTCTATTTTGCATGGTTTTCATGAACTGAGCATTCTGTCAGAGATAATGATGAAAATAGCTATATAGATAGCAATGAAGGTTGTAATACTGAAGTTGAAGATGGTAATGGTGACTGAAGTGGATCAACGTCTTCATATTGTTCTTTGTATTTTTAAATGTATTTGACTCGTTGCCGGTAGACAGTTGTCTAAGATTTTAAGACATTTTTATGAAATGGGGATTGATGTGGATGTTATCATTTTGAATCACAGGTAAATCCGGCATTTCTGTTTAAAAAAAGAAAGTGATATTTGTTATATTGTCGTGTAAGAGAGCTGGATCTGAATTTAGAACTGAGTTATGGTGCTCTGCTTTTTTTTTCTGTTATCCATTGGCATTCCTCACTCAGAACCCCATGTACACTTGACAGTTTGAGAGTCCGCATTTAGTCTGTACCAGTATGTTTGCTGACAATGGAACCCAATATTTATGTGAATTAGAATGGATAAGATGGCTGATCGAGATAACCTCTGTCATGAGGTTGAAGGACGTATATGGAATGTAACGTAGATGGCTGATGTGTTCATTGTTTTAGTGTTGCCATTCAAGAATATGTCTGGGAAGTGATAAGGATGTAATATCACCACACAATTTCAGATGGCTATCTCTGTTTCAGAGAATTACTTAGCGGAATGTAAAAACTGAAAAGCAAAGGGATAATTCATGTACACATTTTGAACTAGAAATTATTATTGGCGCTGGAAATGTTGACCAGTTCACATCCACTTTGAGAATTTGAACAATTCTTGTGATAAATTACATGTGCAATTGAGTAGGCCATTTAGGGGCTAAAATTCTCATGTAGTTGATGACTGACTCTAGTGTGTAGATTAAATTATGAACACTGAAATGTCTAAATGATTGAAACAGTGCAATGATTGATGCTCTGATCAGTGAAACTAGACAATAACTATCAGTTCAACAAGTCTCAGTCAAATAGCCGAGTGCTCCATGAAGGGGGCTGGTGTGGGTCCTGAGAGTGATTTTTCGAATGCTTTGACTAGGGATTTTTATAAGCTTCAAATTCAGACTCAGCATGTCCAAATTAGAGGAAAAGTGTGAAAAAAGTTTTGTTTTGCATCCAGTTGCCATGACAGCACCGCCATATTGGATTTTGTGTTTTGAAAATTAGCTATTTGAAAAAGCCTAAGGCTCCTAGAGTATTGATTGGAATTGTGTGAAACTTTGCACATGAATAATATGATCCTATGCATTTGTTTTTTGTTTATATGTCAAAAAATATGTTTTATAAATTTTTGAAAGATGTTTATGGATGGATGTAAATTTTTTCCAATTTTCCACCAAATATCCAATTTTCCTTCAGAAACAGAAAAGAAATTCAGAAAAAGCGATGCATTTTATCAAAACACATGCTATGGAGAATGCAAATTTGAAGGCAATTGGTTGAGAAATAAAAAAGCCTCAGGAAAAAAGGAAAGAAATCATACATATTAAGAAAATCGTAACTGAATGTTCATAATCTCTCTATACAGTCATATAGTAGGGTGGTGT
>JBCAUA010249326.1:0-20307 GCA_038406235.1 Peronia verruculata | reverse complement strand
ATAGATAGATAGATAGATAGATAGATAGATAGATAGATAGATAGATAGACAGACAGACAGACAGACAGACAGATAGAGAGATTGATAACACAGACAGTCAGACAGACAGGCAGGCAGACAGACAGATAGGCAGACATACCAACAGACAGACAGACAGAGAGACAGACAGACAGACAGAGAGATAGACAGACCGACAGACAGACAGGCAGATAGTCAGACAGACTGGTGGGTGGGTGGATGGATGAATGGATGTAAGGAAGGAAGGAAGGAAGGAGAAAGTTGGTAGAGAGGCGCAGTTTGGAAGGAGAATGACTTAGTTGAGGAGTTTGAGGGAAAGAACAATATGAGAGGGTTATGGGTAAGGAGAAGTGAGGGAGAGAGATGTGGGGAAGGGCACTTGAGGGTGTTTGGGGGAGACAGAAGAAGAACATTGATGTGAGGAATACAGTCGGAGAGGGGGATAGAAATCTGGGAAAGATAGTATATAGAGGGAGAGGGACAGAAGAGGGGATGTGCCATGTGGGAAAGACAGTTAAAGGAGAATAGCAAGAGGACGATGTCTGTGTGGAAGGGTAAAAAGGGAAGCGGGATAAGGGAATGGCCAGGGTGGAAGAATGAATATTTGAATGTTTGGTTTTTTTGTTTGTTTGCTTCAGTATTCAAAATGTTGTGATCCTCCTCTTTCAGAATCTGGGATTCAGCGCAGTGCAAAGAAAGTTGATCCATCCTATTCACCAAATATAACCCGGAAGTCATTCAGACATGGTAAGGCACTATTCTGAAGAAAGAGCTGATAAGGAAAGAATATAACATGACCGTTTTAGTGAATTGTCAGCAGTTTAATATTCATCACTCTAAAATCCTCTGCCTGTTGAGTAGATATAGGCAGCTTAATGCAATTTGAAACAGTAATGGAAGTTGTAATTTGTAATATCATTGGTCTGGTTAGACATGAATGAAATGTAACTTGAAATATGTTGGAAGCGACGACTGATATTCATAGTTATACGTAACACACTGTACGTAACTGTAGTAAAGTTCGTTATCACTTGCCAGCATGGCCAATTCATTTCTTCCGCGTGGCAGACATATTTAATAAAAAATGAAATATTCTTACTTATTTTAGCGGAACTGAAAGTAATCAAACTGGATATTTGATATTAAATAAAATCATACATTTCAACTCGAAAATGGCACATTATATTTTGAACCGAGTAATTTATCCATCTTCTATGTTTTTAAAAATATTTTTCAGGGCAAAGAGACATGTCAAGGAGACAGAGCTGGACTCAAATAGAGGCAGAAACATGCTTGAAGAATTTCAGACGCCATGTAACTTTGGCATCCTTACCAGGCAAAGCTGAAATTCTTGAAATAAAACAGAGAGAACCCAACCTTGAAAACCGCACATGGATTCAAATAAAAAACTTTTTACGGAATCATATCAAGAAATCTCAGGATGGAAAATCCTATTGACCAGCTCAAATTACCAGTATTACTGAAAAGCCTATAAAGCTTATTCATTAGCTTCAGTGCGATATTGTAGTTAGTGTTGTGCTGCTGTCCCAGAAAAAAACAGTGTGAAGATGTAGTGCAGTAAACTGTTTTTATGGTAGCCATAGTTTGACCTGTTACAGAAGAGAGGACATACAATAGAGTGGGAAGTAATGCCAAACGGTGTAATAAAACATGCATCATTTATTTTTACTGCAAATTTCCTACCAACGTGTCTAATTTTGCTCTTGAATGCACATTTAATTTTATTCTTTCCTTGGCCACCTATTAGGGAGACAGTCAGATCTGGCTCCGCCAATTTTTCATAATTACTCCCTTCTGCCATAACCTTGAGTTCTTTATAACCTACAAGCGCGCCTTAAATGAAGCGTGCGACGAATAAGGAAAAATGTTTTCCACAACGGCTAAAAGTGAAGAAGTATGAAGAACATGCAGGTTGCATAAATTTGCATTATTTTTATCTCAATTTGTATTGTAGGCTGCCATAATATTTTGTTTAACATAATCCACGACAGGCAATATCAGTTTATTTTTTTTAACGTTAAAAACAATTGTTCTGAAGTTTAAAGCAGCTCTATTTCCTTTTGTCAGAATTTTTTTTTTAATTTGCTTACTTGCTTTTCGTCATTCTCGGGGTGTGGTAACACATGGTTTCACTTTGTTTTTAGGAGATCAAATGCATTTAGATGTTCAAGCTATATATTTGGCTTCAGCGGGTTAGGTCATAATGCAAATCAGAATGTTTTATTTAATTACACTGATTTTTGCGCGTTTCAAATGAGCTTAATTTTGTGGAATGGGATATGGAAAGGAGGGAGAGAGAAGGGAGAGGGAATAGGGGAAGATTCATGATCATGTGATATCTTTCCTAATTCATAATTATTTTTATTTAATAATATAATTGCTACTTACGGACTTTAGCAACAAACATAATTATATTTTGGATTTGAATAATTTCAACCCTTAGTCACTACAGATCTGTCTGTCGGTGTGTCCGTCTACTCCTCTCCCTATCTGTTTATTTTGTAATCAATATTACTTCAACAAATTCTTATAGTTTCCAATTTTTTGGTAAGTTCTCTAACGCATGCATCCTTTTGTCAGCATGAGACAAATGGTGACATTTTTTTTTGAAAAAAAATCACAACCCTTATTTGACTTAGCATGAGAACCAAACTCTTTTTACAATGATTTTGTGTCTTTTAAATGACTTGCAGTTCACAAGATAAATAAATAAAACTTGTTATTTTTGGTTGCTCAATTCGTGGTCACTGTTAATGAAATTTTAATTATGTTCTCTTTCTTTGTCTGTCCTTCTATACAACTCTGTGTCTGATTACTTTTAACCTTTCTGTCAGTCACTCAAATATCGTTCACACAGCTAGTGCCACTTCATGACATTCCCTTCCGTCTGTCTTTGTCTATTGTCTGTCGCTCTCTTTGCAGTATATCTTTTGGCCTTTCTAGTTGTCTAACCGACCATCTGATGTAGCAGCTGAAGCAGTCTAGTGAGCAGCAGTGCTATCAAAAATATCATAACTGCAGCGGTAATAACAGACAGGGAGTGCAAGATTGCAATGACAACAGTTTAATTGTAATAGTAGAGAATGGGGTGGTGATAAATAGTTTTTCATACTTTTTTTTTTATTGAATAACATTATTTTATCTATTTGAGCATCCTCTCTAAACTGACACCGTATACTGTGGAGCAAAAGATAGGTTCCCGAGAGGATCCGCTGACCTGAACTAATTGTGAAATAAAAATAATAACAATGGGTTTTAAGATAGACTAATGAATTTGGTGTCCATCTTATGGCGTATTCGTAATAGTCTGTGTGTTAACTGTGTTCTAAATATAGACAGTGTCCGGATAACGAAATGTCCACTCAATGATGGTGAAAAAACATAAACATTTAAAATTACATTTTCACAAAAACGGTGTACGCCACTCTTCTTATATTCCCAAACTGAAGCCAAAGATGTTTTTTAGAGATTTCTAGCATTTTAACTGTTGCCGCTATGAGGTGTCCACTTAATGGTGGTATTTAGTCAAAGACCTCCTAATGGACCAAAAACAAGTGTGTGTGTGTGTGTGTGTGTGTTGGTTGGTTGGTTGGCTGGTTGGTTGGTTGGTTGGTTGGTTGGTTACCAGTGTATATACGTGTGCACACATGTGCGTTTGAATTGTATTACAGGATTATGTGTGTGAGCATGTCTCGAGTCTTTCTGTATACCATGTTATAAATGTACGTATGTTATTACCCCTGTTTGTTTTCAGGCATATTTCGGGTGTGGCTGCAAAACATTTTTTTTCTGTAAAGCGCTTCGAGCCCTACGGGGGTGAGGCGCTATATAAATGCCCTTTATTATTATTATTATTATTATTATTATTATTATTATCATAGGTGTTTCTGCAGAGAGAGGGAGCTCCAGTAATCCCAGGTCCATATTTCCAAAAACCCAATGGAGTCTTGGGTTGCCAAGCCAGGATTAAGGAAAGACAACGGCACTTAACGCTAACTGAGACAAACTTGATATCAAAGCGCGGGCCATAATTGTGATAACAACAGTAATAAAATCTACAACACCAATAGCACGAATGGTAATATAATAATAATAATAATAATACCAATCATAGCAAATGCGATATCATGACTAATAATAAGAATGTCGACAAAGTTAATTTTGCCTCTGATTATTCGGTAATATTTCTAAATTTCCCAACATTTGTATTGGAAAATGAATTGGGAGGCCAAGTTTGCTGTCCATGACCTCCCATTTCTGAATTCGTGAACTGAAATGGGGTGAGGACATCGATACTCTTAAGGTACAACAGAAACCCATCTTTCCACCGGTCAAATGCCGCTCTGCTTTATACAAGTGTATGGATTTTAACTACAACGTGCGACTAGGAGGTCTGAAGACCTTGTAGATTCTAATATCTATCTACATTATTTTGTTCATGACATACAACCTCTTTTTTTTCTGTTACTTTTCTCGGAAAGATACTACATAAGTGTAATTTCTTATTATCAGTTATTACCGAGCACTGCTAACCGTATTATCACCTTAATATCAACATTATGATCACTACCATTATTGTGGGTTGTAGAAGTTGTTATTTTCACATTCGTATTTGTACGTTTCACGTTCACGACGAAAATTAAGGGAAAAAAAAAACGAAAGAAGAAGAAGAAAAAGGACAGTTCCGCCAGCTTGTAAAGTTATAAATAAGGTAATCGGTTGAATTTATTTTTGAAAATCTATTCATTGACTGGTTTCATTCCAACACCGATACAAACACGCACTTACAGATAGATCACGTACAACACACACACACATAGGCCTACATACACGATTTACATACATCCACATAACAGAAATAAACAGACAAATAAAAACAAACTAAAAGCTAATGGGGCAAACCCATAAGCAGATTTTTTTTTGCTCGAGAATATAACAGTCGCACAGACAATAACAAGGTCGCCTAATTAACCCCAACTTGACTTGATGAAGTATCCACACTGACATCTGACACTGGCATTTGACACAACTGACACTGGCTGCAATTCTTATGTACCAATGCGCAAATAATATTATTTTCCATGAATTTTCAGTGTATGGTAATAGATATACGTCATTTACTCATAAATATCACTCATCCCTTCCCACTGCTTGCATGCCGCAACTCTCTGTATCGTTCTACTTTGTTCTCTCATTCCTCTCTTATTCTCTCCTTTCCGATCTCTCCTTCTTTCTCTGTCTTTTGAACAATCTCTACACAACATATTCCTCCTCTCTCTTTTCTCTCTCCATTTTGTAAACTTTGTTTACCTTTCTTTTTTTTCTCTCTCTCTGTCTCTCTGCCTCTCTCTCTCTCTCTCTCTCTCTCTGCCTCTCTCTCTCTGCATGTCCCTCCTTTTCTTCTCTCTCAGATCCCCCCCTCCCTCTGCTCTTCCTTCTTGCCGATCCTCTATCTCTCCTTGCAAGCTTATCTCCCTCTTATGCAGCTACTCATTTCGCCAGAGCATTTATCCTTCGCCTTCTGATTTTTCTTATATCTTTTTTCCTGCTAGCTGCAGTCCATGGGAGATAAAGTGGTATATTCCTGTGTGCTTACATACTCTTTCCCTGCCATCTCTTTTATCACCATGTTCAGCCAGCCCACCACAAGGCATCTAAAAAATGTGTATTCTCTCTTATATCTATATCTGCCATTATATTACCCCTAGAAGCCTCGAACAACCAAATCCTCCTCTCATTTTGCATTGTCATTGATCGCGATAAGGTCAGTACTGTATTCCACCGCTACATACATGACCACCTCTCGGGTCTACACAGCATTGGCAGCTAAATCACAATCATCAAAATTAATGTACACTTCGACGTATTCAGCACCTTCCGAACAGAAATCGGGGCATACATTAGCATCAAATTACCCCTTCGATGTTGGGCACACAACATCACCTTTCATTCGAGAGGTGGGGGGGGGGGGGCATTCATTATCAGCAAATTTAGACTAATTTTCCAGAATGCCACAATAGACAAACACCACGTAGAGTCTGATCATCAAATTTAGTGACCATTAGCAGAAAGAAATGTTGTGATAAAGAACCAGAATTTCATAGGTCATACTAAATCCCAAGAGCACACTTTTCAGAGCTATCTCTGAAATCAGAAATGTCCAAAGTGTTAATGGTGTCTTCGTGTTTCATAAACATTTCCAACAGGTCTGGCAAATAACGTGCTCAACGAATCGTATGACATGAAAAATATGCTATTAGCCTTGTACAAAATACTACAATATATTGAACTTCAAAAACAACAGAATCGTTCCCTCCCGTGGTCATAGCTGCCAGAACCAGGCTAGTCATATTAAATGCTACATAGTTTGCTACAACATAAAATGCGCCGAATGGGCGCGTAAAGGACTTGGAATAGTTATCTCGTACAGCCCCACCTAACAGTGCCTCTTTCGACCTAAGTGCTCAGAACGCAAAGCTCTAAATGCCCTCTCAAACGACAAGAAACCTGTCGTATGTACATTTCAGATCAGCTTTGTTTCGTGTTCTTCAGCTGTTTGGGAGGATGTCCGTGTGTGACAAAGGCCATTTGCTCAAATTCAAAGCACATATCTGGAAAGATGATGAGATCCAGATATGTACCGAACATTGCAGCCAAGGCATTCTTTGCCTGTTCAGCCCCATAGCAAATGTACGCTCACCCTTAAAGTACTAGCTATTTATGCTTCGCTATGAGCGATTAAGAAAGAAAAAAAAAACAAAAACAAAAAGGAGGCAGAAGAAAAAAAATAAGAAAAAGGAAGAAATTAGAGGAAGAAAATGAAGAAGGAGGGAGGGGATGGGGGGTGGGGGGTGGGGGGAGAGAATTAAAGATGAAGAAAAAGAATCGGGGAGAAGAAGAGGAAGAAAAAAGCAGAAGAGGAAGAGCAAGGAGGAAAACGGAATATGGGAAGAGGAAAAGCAGTACGCGGGAGGAGAGAAAAGAAAAGAAGAAAAAGAATAACAGGAAGACAACGAATAGGAAGAAATAGAAGAAAACGACATGAATGAGAATGAAAAGCTACAAAATATCAACAGCGTGAAACTGATCAGAAACGCGCCAATATAATAAAATAAAACTCCGTCCTTTCCACAATACGTTCCGATTAATACTGAAGTGAACACTACCTTCTTAAACAAACAAACAAAGAAGAATGAATGGGTGTTGGCAAAGAATACATCTTAAATTAACCTGCACTTACTGTATATATATATAACACACAAACTGTGCCTAGAAGAAACATAAATAAATAAGCATTTCAAATACCGGAATATATTTACATACGCCGATTTCATCATGTGAATGGAAAACAGCCGATATTACTCCGAGGCCTGGGAACAGTTAGGATTCGGTAAAAATAAATGCCAGGCCATAAAAAAGAAAAGCGACAAAGATCAGGTGGAGTGTGGTTTACGATATAGCTGCACGCACTTAAGACTATGTTTCCCCTGCCATGTGCAATGATAACTCCATCCACCTTTCTGGCTATGGTTAATATCATGACGTCCCGCCAGAACTCGGCATCAAAATGGTATTTACTACGTGAGTTAGAATAGATTGAGTAAGATACTCGTTAGGAAATACCATCGTAGGCATACCACTGAAAAACGTTGGGAGTGTCCGCGATAAAAATGATGACAACTGATTGCGAATGGTATAATTTTAGTCTACATCTGACACATGGCATTTGACCATTTCTGAATTCGTGGTATATTCGTGGTAATCCACGAACCAAGACACATCGCTGGCAGGATGATGATATTAGTACACAAAGGTTCAGACACGAGAGCGCAAAAACAAAATATATTAAAACGTTTACCAAATCCGAAATGACGTGACAGGGAAAGTTTCTTGTTCTACAGTTGCCTGACGAAAACAACTTTTTTTCAGTTTTTGTTAAAGAATACATTTGCCTTTGAAATACATGCTTAATTTGGGCGCATGGCCAACTTCTTCACGCCGCAAACGACATTTCGTTTGTATGAAGGGTCGGCTACACAGGTCAGAAATGATGTTTAGTGTCATTTTGGATCACAACTGTCCCTATGTGTTCCCTAAGGTCTGGTCACACCTTCTTTTCACTGAACTGGTAGTTCAGAAAATAGAAACAGAAATCATTTGTTTGACCCAGTTTCATCTAACGCGAACAAAAAAATGGTGATGTAAACGTCCCGCTAGCAATGCCCATAGGTCAGTGTACATTATGCAATGATAAGAATAGAAAAGAATAAAGGTGAGAATGAAGCAAGGCAAATATTTCTGCATATAACACTGGTTGTATCGAGAACTAGACGTTTGCCTTCCACCGTAAAATGGAGCCTGGGTGGCCTTTTAAGGCGACGCAAATGATGCGGGTTGTTAACATTTGATCCAATGGAGCAGTTAACACTAGATCATACGGAGCATAAAACTTTTTACAGCTTTTGCTATTTCGTTTCCTAAATAACATGCTACAGCTGTCCCATTCATTTTTTCATTGGTTTGTGTCTCAAACGTGTGTTGCAAATAAAGGACATAAGCTGAAACAATGCAGACTAAGATACTAGCATTTTGGTGTCTCTTTTCATAAACCGCAACTATCTGTTATTGGACATATTCAGACGCAAAGATTATCGTAAAATAAAAACCAAGTTATAGTCCCAGCTGTTAGTTTATGTCCCGGGCGATATAAGGATCTCTTTAAGTAGTAATAAAGATTGTGAAGATTTCAAGGACATAAGCACGATGAAAAGACGACACAAAATATTTCACTCCCCCCCCTCCTCCCCCTGCTTTATCTACTCTCTGTGCACGTTTCACCAGTACATAAACAGACGCTCTGAGACGTTGAGAAGTTAAACACCAACTGTTTTCCTCATCATCTTCTTTCTCAAACACCTCCCACTCAAGCAGAGAACAAAGGCACGACACCAAGGAACGCTTCAGAACAAGAACAACAAAAACAATAATAAATAAAATATGCCCCAAGATGTAGGTTTGATAAGAGTAAACAGTTAGAACAAGTGAGATGTGAAACACGGATCTCTGTCAAGCCTGCAAATTTCACGATAACAATCTTAAGTCTTTTTGTCTGCAGAAGGAACGGGCAATTCCATGTGACTGATCTCGTCACCCTGGGTGGCGGTGGGAAGTCACGGAACGAAGCCTGTGGCACTAATGAGATGGGAAAAGAGAACGCATGAGTTATGCCAGCACCGACTTCTGCCAAATCCTGAGTTCCCCTCACTTCACCGAGGATGACGTGGCAGGCGCACGCCGTGTCAGTGCTCATGACTCTAGTGGACCATAAACGCCTCGAGAATCTGGCAACCGTGTGTAATAATTACGTGTACCTGACTGAAAAACTATAACAATGTTTTCTTCTTCGTTGATTGCATACTCAAGATCTGCTTGTAATTCTAGACGCATGGCAGCGTTGGTCTGATCACAAGACAAGCTCAGTTTGCTTCGCTTCTGACACACATTCCATATAGTATTCGACTGAATGAGAAAGATCTGCGCACATAACTATTATCTTCTGTTGCCTTTTTACGATTAGAAGTAATCTTTAACTTCTGGAACGTGAATAAATATCATAATAACATTATGCCGACTGTTCCTATCGAAATTTTTGCGACGACCAAGACAAACCAGGCTTTTCTAAAATCGTATGGATCCTTTGCAGATATGACTTTTTTTTTTTTCCTTTGTACCCTGTACAAAAATACAGGTTTTGGTATTACTGAGGAGTGGCATATTATTAAAAAGCATCCAAATTCTTAACTGCTGAGGTTGCCAAAACGTATGCACAGAAATTGGCAACTAACAATATAAATTTGTAGCTTGAAAAGCCATTTCTGATGGTTAAAAAAAAAGAACTAGTTTTCTCAATATTAAGCATAATAAACATCTAAGTGACTCACAATATTTTAGATATTATAGCATTGCAATTCATTTTCTTATAATGTGTGCATACAATACCACACCAAAATATACATATAAAATGTACCATCGTGCAATCCTCCTAAGTGTTCTTCTGGACTGACAAATTTTAGGCCAAACTGTCTCTCTAACCAACTGTCTAAAACACTAGAACTTTACCTGATTCACGCACGACCTTATGTACGACTAATTCCTTACGGATTCTCAGTCGAAGTGAGCATCAATATATAATATCTATTATTAGCGTAGGCTTTTAACTCTAGAAGTGGTCAGGATCAGTCTCGCCATAGATTCGCTCACCCTACTCAGAACAACATACCTTGCATTGGGAAACTGACTCAGAATGCCATTAGGCTAGTCATTTGCTGGAACATCAACAGGTAACATTAGATCAACAGAAATCTCCACCGACATTTTTGTTTTAGGGTTAAAGGGCTTTCATTTTGTGAGTCTGTAACATACATGGATCTTCCAGAAATGATAAGATGGACTTGCCCGTTACTGACATTGCACTATGGAGTACCCCATGCATATTATATTAGAGAAAAGAAACCCTGGTCGAAAACATCGAAATATGTCCACGTAGTAAAGGTCTGCTGAAGTCTGTAACACCCCACTTTGTTCATTAAGTATCTATCTTCTACTAGATTCTAAATTCCCCGGTCTACATTCTTTTCTATCTTTCTATCACTTCCTCTCCCTTTTCCTATCTTCTCTCTCTTCCTCCCCTCCAATCCCCCCCCCCCCCCGCCCTTCCCCGAAACTCTTTCACCATCATTCTCCTCCACACACACTATTGTTCTGTCTCGCTGCTTCCACTTACTGTCGTTGCAGATTTTGCAAATTCTTGAACCTCCTACGCACGACTGGGCATCAAGCGGGACGAATCGCGTAATACATGTATTTATTATGCTCACATTCTCCACAAAAAAGAAAACTGAAATTATAAAGACTATTTTTTGTTGTTGTTGTTGTTGTTGTTGTTTATTGAAGCTACAGATCCAAACCATTACCCTTGGACAAACTGCACAAAAACTGCCTGTTCCTTAAGGCTCAGACTCATGGATCGTAATTCTGAACATATCAAAAACTGCTTTTCTGTGGTCCTGTAGGCTTCTTATAAATTCACTACATTTCTACTTCTCAATGTTTCTCCTTTTTTTCTCTCACTCACTCTCCCTCTAAGATCTTTCTATCTCCTACTTTCTCTCCGTTTTTTGTTGATCTCTTCTGCCCTCTTCTCCCTCTTACTCGTCTTCTCTCTCTCTCTCTCTCGACACCACCCCTTGATGCAGTGCAGACTTTTAAGCATCTTACGTGCAAATTCATTTCTTCTCATTACCTCGCGGTCTTTCTTCCTCCCTCCCAGCCCTCTCTATTTCCCGTTGTTTCTTCCTCATCTTTGTTGCTCTCTCCTGTCGCTAGCTCTATACCTTCTCGCCCTCATTCCCTGTCCTTCCTTTAATTCCTTTCGTAAATAGAGGTGAATATGTGACCCAGCTGTGTGAACTCCTCTCAGAAACACAATATAAATGGAGGAGATATAGCTATAGCCCGTATTATTATACACATCGCCGACGTTAAAATAAATAAATAAACACATGCAATAGGGAAAAGTCATCTGAAATGATATTAGCTCTCTAATTATACTTCTTGATTCGTTTCCTTTTTGATTTAATCAGTTCTTGGCGAAGGTCGTCGACTGATTTTCATGTTTGTTCGTTCCTGACTTGTATAAGGGCTGGTCCACTATAGAACGTATAGTGCGCTCAGATGACTTTCGGACTTTTAAGCCGGTCAAGTAGCCATGTCCATCTATCTCCTCTGTTCACCGGATGCTGGTAAGAGAGGAGGCATCCGGCCGGGCACGGAAAAGCACAAGCCAGGGCCACTTAAGAACGAGAAGGTCATGGCGTCGTGGTGTTGACGTTCCGGTCCGGCGCGGGTTTCAATAAACCCAAGTACAAGAGGAATCTTAAACAAGCATTGTAAAGAATGGAGGGGGGAAAAATCACGTTTTCCGCTGTCATTTGAAAAGCGAATAATGGAAAATTCAGAAAAAAATTAGCGTGTTGCGAAAATGATATACCGCTCATGGTGATATTTTTTTTTTTTTTTTTTAATTATTTCTTTTTGCTTCAAATGTTTCAAACAACAAGTAAAAATGTGATTTCCCCCCCCCTTTTTTTTTTCAATGCTTGCATTATACCTCTTGTAACTAAAAGTAACTTAGTTGGCTGGAAAAAAAAATGGCTCATTACCTGAACACAGCTGGACAAATGTGACGTGTTGATAAAAGTACCATCTTTTCCGATGGGCCGACAGTAACACTGCGTACAGTTGTACATTTTTCAAACTGGCCGGCAAAACTTTCCCTGCGATGATATGGTGAGACAAATCAATTTTGACTGTCATGCATCTCCGAAGAGATCTACGAAAGTCCGTTGAAAAAGTTATATTATCCACTACCATGTCTATATGGGGGCCGCCGTGGCCATGTGGTTTGGCGTATGCTTCACGCACGCTGAAAAGAACTCCTGTCTGTGAGGTTATGGCCCGGATCGACTCTCCGGTCCTCACATTGGGGGATGAACGGTCCCCTGGCTTCCTCTAGATAGAGAAGCCTAACGCCTAGCCTTCTCAGATATGGGCAAATATATTTCGGCGGTCCCGTATGCACGTTACGCATGTGAAAGAATTCTTGGCAGTTTCAAAATCGATGAAGAATAGCCGGAGTGCCGCTGTCCGGGGAAAATTTCCAAATTCCAGGTTTTCAACCCGGAAAATTCTCACCAAAAACAGGAAGCCGGATTGAAAGGCTAAAGAAAAACAATAAACACGATGCCTATCTTAGAATGTGTCGAGCCAGCTTCCCTCAAATTTTCCTGACTGTAACCATGAATACTGCCTGTGAAAAGCAAGTATGCTGTTTATCGAAATATGTCCATGAAGGTTTGTTGAAGTCTGTAACATCCCGCTTTGTTCATTAAGTATCTATCTTCTTCTAGACTTTTCTGTGACTGTGTATTCCAGAGAGGAATTTACAGTGTGAGACATATCAAAGAAATTGGCCGGTAACTATAACTCATAGAGTCTTACTTTTAACTGTCCTTGCGGAAAACTGAAACTGCGATATTCTAAATATGAAAATTAATATGGCAAAGATGTAAAGAGTGGGTGAGGGGTAGAGAGTGAATAAATAAGATGGCAGCGAATAAGGGCTATGGATGAAGGTTGCCAGGACAGTGAGACAGACAGACAGACAGACAGACAGACAGATAGACAGACAGACAGACAGACAGAAAGAGAGGGAAAGGGCAGACATACTTTCAGCTTCAGAATTTTTTACTGTTTTTGTTGTTGTTTTTCACAATGCGTATGCCATGCACGTCGGCACGTCACTCTTCAAAAGCGGAAACGGTTCAAAGCTGGAGATAGATAGATAGAGAGAGAGAGAGAGAGAGAGAGAGAGAGAGAGAGACACCAGTCGTTGCTGCTTCCTTTTTACCCATCTAGTATGTTCGCATCGCCCAGGAATCCTCAACGCACCGACTTGTAGGTACAACAAATTCAACAGGAAGTGAAATCACAGCTGGCTATTTCCCACAAGGGCAGCCCTTGTTAAAACACGACACCAAAAAATAGGTGATTACCTAGGCGTCCCTATGTGATTACCCTTCACCTTTCACATTTTCCCTTCAATTCGGTCTCGAACACCAACAGGATTTAGAGTCTTCACCAGACAAGACGGCGTCATCTCAAACTGCAAAAAAAAAAAAACAGTCAAAAGACCAATTTAAACTTGCACAACGGCGAATTGCGAGCCATCACGTCAGCCTTTCTAAATTTGGAGTGGCACATAAAAACCTCCTTTAACACTTTGGCTACCAAAATGCTTACTGCAAATTTACCACTGCCAAGCCAGTTACTTGTAAAATCATATGGGAGGTGGGAGGGGGGAGGGGAGGAGGAGGAGGGGGGGGATTATAACACTCAAACTGTCTGTCAAGCGTCGTTTTCATCCAACTTAATGGCGGTATCTCGAATGTGATTTACTTTCCAAGTAGCATTTCAAAAAATAAAAAGAAATTATTCGTGTTGCCTCTGGGTCTAAAAGTATCATTCCTTCAATAAATTTTTTTTTTTTTTAAATTCTAGAATTCTTGTATATAATACGCGCACATGCCTTTGACGACTGGAGATTAGGCCTACATGTTTAATAAACCCCAAACCCAAGGATCAACTGCTTGCTGACTAGAATTTCAAAAAGATATATCTATTATCCGTGCCCTTGCCATTATATCAGAATTAAAACTCATCCGTAAAAACTATGGATGCACTATGAACATAAATGTGCTCGCAAGTTTGGGCAAATTTCACACCTTTCAAGAAGACATCGCAATCTGTGAGTTAAACCCGCAGAAACAACAGTACAACATACAAACTAAAGAGCGAGGGAAAAAAAATAATGTTATCGTTTCTAAAATTATCCTCCACCGCGCAATGTAATCGGGGCTTCTCCATCCGAGGTTATTCAGGGTGAGTAAGCGAGAGCTAGACAAGTAATCTTCTCACTCAGGGTAATCTAAACAGACTCATGATGCTTTGTAGGCCGAGAAGGCAATTCTCAGGGAGGATGTTTGCTGGCGGGGGAGGAAGGAGGGATATGTTTTCTGTATTCGTGGTGCAAAAGGGGGGGGGGGGAGCATAGAAAAAGTGGGAGAGAAATCCTAAAAAGTAACTTAAAAAAAAAAAAAGAGATAGAGAGAGAGAAAAGAAAAGAAAAAGACGAAAAAAACTTCAATCCTCATAGAAAGAAGAACGAAAGAAAGAAAGAAAAAAGAAAGAAAGAAAGAAAGGAAAACAAGAGAGAGAGAGAGAGAGAGAAGGTAGAGAAAAAGGACAAAGGAAAGAGGGAACAAAAGAGCAAAATAAAATTTAAAAAAAAACAAAAAAACCTGTTAACATACTGGTGTGAAATGGTCCTTCGGAAACTGGTATGCATCTGCAAAATCCTTAAAAAAAGATCGTGATACTAATTTTACTTTGAAAATACCACCTAAAGCTCTCATGAACAAATACGTCAACAATGCACTTTGACATCAGTTTCATTCAGTGTTCACATACAAGTTAGCTGGTCAGTACGCCATGTAGATGTATTATCATCTTTTTCCGACATCACAAGTGAAGGCGGCGTAATGCCAGCTGATTCAGCCCAGGTTAAACAAACAACATCAACAAAATAGTGTCTGTGTCCTTCTTTATAAAAAAATTCGATATTTCCATTTCCGCTACATAAGAGAAAATATATCGGTTACTACATTTTTGTTCACACCACAAATTAAAGATCTGGTTCTAGGAAATGTATAGTTTTTTTGTTTTTTTTTTTAAGAACGTGGTAAAACGTAGTTCCTGAGGCAATGCCAGACGCAACTCGTGCTCAGCTTGGAAGAGAGAATTACACTATAGCATCGCCTTCAATTTGAGAACCTCTATGAAAAATGCTTAGCCGGAAAAGGGTCGAGGTAGACCTAATACATCAGTCAAAGATAAGAACGGATAAGGGTTTTTGGGAAAGAAGAAAAAGGAGAAAGGGGAAAAGATGAGGAAGGGGGGGGGGGGACAGAAAGAAGTTAAAAGAGCTGGACCCGAAGGAACAGGGGGAAGGGGGTGTGATATGGTTTCGCGTGCAGCAACGGCTCCCCAGTGAACCAATCAGAATCAGGCACCGCCCACACTCCTCTTCTTTAAGAAGCGGGACAAGAACAGAAGTGCACCATTATGGTTCATGAAGACAACCAATGGTAGGTCGTAGAGGAAAAAAAACACAAAAAAACGAACAATATTAAGACTCAGAAATTTCTGATACTCCTTTTTCGACTGGGACTGTTGAAGACAAAAACAACAAAGAGAGAGAAGTGTGACTGTCATTTCTCAATCTTTTGTTCGAACATTACAACTTGTTGGCAGCGTTGTGTATCAGGCAAAAAAGATAACGGTCTTATCAAAACTAAAAAGATATTGCTATGACGCGAGGACTTCGTGTAAGGCTTTAAAATGTTTAAAATGTCCAATTGTTTCATCTGAGCCGAAGTACATGAGCAAAGTCAAAGGCCCGGAGTGAAAACATCGATAAATGGTAGACCATTGAAACAAACTGTTAATCCGTGCATGTGTTGGAGGATACTTCAAGGCATGAAGAAAAGCTAACGTCCAGCGATGAAGATAAAAGATCAGTCAACGAATCGCCACTTCATTGATACACAGGACTTGTGAGTACAGTCTTATTCATATCTGCATAAAGTCTGTGAGCACATCACCAGATTTTCCTCTATACAGACCCTCGTCATGGAATTCAACGTATCTAAACTGGAAAGCGCCATGCAGGCGTCCAACACATCAAATAGTTCTTTGCTCATCACCACACCGGCAATGGTCATTGCCCAGCAGCGAGGACCTCCGCCCGACTACCTTGTCCAAACCCAGTTCATCTGTGATCACGTCCTGATGCCCCTGATTTGCAGTCTCGGCATCATCGGCAACGGACTCAGTCTCTGCGTTCTGACCAGAAGAGAGATGGCGGCGGCTACCACCTGTTTCCTCACCGCCATGGCTGTCTCTGACCTCCTCTTGCTGGTCCTTCAGGTGCCCACTTTCTTCGGCCTTAATGCAGATATCGCCGAAAGGGATTCCTACAAGCTTTTCATAAGGTTTTATACAGTCATACGGTAAGATCACCTTGCAAGTCTTAGAGATGTTACTAGACTTGCTAACTGCACTGCAAACGATGCATGAAAGTGAGAATCTCCAATGCTCGATTTGTTATCAGTGATGTCAACACTCGATTTCAGGCCATATATATGCATTTTCTTTTTCTTTTTTTATTATGTTTGAAGCAGCAAACACCCCCCATACTCAAAGCGCTTTCATAAGGGTCATACGGTAAGATCTCTTTGCAACTTTTAGAAATATTACAAGGTCTGCTAATTGCACTGTAAACGAGGCATGAAAATTTGATTATTCACACACATCAGTGGTGAAGAATGACAGAAAGAGGTGAGAGAGGTGGGGAGAGAACTTAGAAAGGCATTTTAAAGAGAGAAAAAAATGAAAAGCCACTCTGTTTCAAGGCTTTAATGACATTCTAATCGTATTACTTGGCTTTATAATTATAGCGCATGCGCATGGGAAGACTGTATTTCTTTGGTGGGTATACAACGAATAATACCCATACATGAAATCTGATATAAAATGAGAGAAGAGACATAGAAGGGGCAGACTGTCATGGGGAAAGAGTAGAAACTCTGTTACCAATTTGACAAAGCAACGAGAGTCGGGTCATAGCTTGTACCTTAACTCTCCCAGAGCCACAGACTAGATCAGAAAATGGGTGGTTCTAACAAATCTTCTAAGCTCTGCTTGTTATCAGTTATGCCAACAATGCTATATGCATAATTTCTATGTTGTTGCTGTTTTTTCTTTCTTTCTTTTTGCCGATATTGAGAGTGCATATTATGCAAATATCCTTACATAAATTTCAACGGCCGTTATTGAAATTAAAACTGAAACGAACCGATCGGTTTCAAATATTACCTAAGCAGTCTAAGATATTTTGTTCTTATTATTACACTACACGCAGTAGTCAAACTGCTCTTAACCTCATGGACAATTACTATGCTTGCGAGAAGTAAATGACCCTGTAACATATATGTCCGAACCATATAGGTAGCTTATGCATCCATACGAGTACGATAGAGGAGATGCACTGCCTGCCTCTACTCCAGATTTCAAAGATTTTTTTTTTTTTTTTTAAAGTTTGCAGTATAAAACTTATAAGGTGTTCCTGTTTTCAGACTTAGTAATGTCTGCTATTTTCTGTGCTTATTTCAACTTTATAAATAAGTTGTCAATGTGCAGAGGAATACATGTAAAATGTATAACTTATGAAGGTCAAGACGCGGCTAATATAGTGAGGATAGTGAGGTGATATCGCTTCAAACAAACCGTGGTAAACAATAAGATTTCTGCAGGTGGAAGATGAACAAGACTCTGACAAAAAAAGTGTGACCAACTAGACAGGCAGAGCTCCTGGACTGTTCCAGTGTTTATCAACCCCGTTGACAGAAACATGGTGAATCTGTTAAAAGCTGCTGTCCTGTAACAAATACACAGGTCCCAAATCTGGCTTTGTAATCACATAAAGATATACGTCCCTTAAAACACACACACACACACACACACACACATGTATATATTTATTTATTATCCTCAGAATATGTAACATGTAACATATCTAAATCACCGCCATCATCATCGGCTTCATCCTTGAACTAAAATGTTACGTCTCACAGCGATTACAGGACAATTTCACCATTGAGTAATGATTCCCTCTTTAGGAAATCCGGAGACTATCTTTGAATTACTGCAACGACTTTCTAAAATGTGAGGTAATCATGATCAAAACTTTATCTTTATACCTAGCCTTCTTAGTGAGACATTAGGATCTCCATTCGGTATGTCCAACCGACCTCTCAACCAACCAAATACTGATCGTTCATATTGTTTTGCTTGCCTCCACAGCTATGTGATGAATAACGTGTTCATTACCTGCACCTGCTGGCTGACCGTGGCTGTGACTACCGAGAGGTTCATCTCTCTCCGGTTCATGTTCCACCCTCGGCTGGTCTGCACTATCCCCCGGGCTCGCCTCGTCATCATCGGCATCTTTCTAATCTCATTCGCCTTCCACTTCTCCAAGTTTTTCGAGTATGTGCCCAACCAAAATCTGAGTATGAAGCGGCCCTTGCTGGACACATATCTTGTTCACACCCAAGCCTATGACACCTATGTCCACATTGCCAACATTGCTCTAGCTGCAATTATCCCCGTCTTCGTCCTCATCGTTGCCAACTCTTTTCTTATCTATTTCCTGGCCACACACCGTCGTCGGATGCTGCGTCACAAAGCCTCGGCTTCCACCAACATGACCTCTGTCGACATGCTACACGTCAGTGCCATCGTGGTCGCCACGGTCCTTGTCTTTATTACCTGCCACTCGATAGGCGTCTTCCTGGCCCTCACCATCGCCTCTGCAGGTCGTAACTATGTATTCAGCAAACCAGCTTACATCGCCCTCAAGCATATCAACACAGTCCTGGTGATGGTCAATTCCAGCGTGAACTTCCTCTTGTACTGCGCCATCAGCCGAAAGTTCCGCAAGACTTTCATTACCGTCTTCACGCGTCGTCTGGGGACTCGCCGGGACACCTGGACCTCGGCCATGCCGCTAAGTGAGAATAGTACAGGAACAGCTGGCACCACGCCTCGCCTCATCAACGGCAAAGTCTATAGCTCTTCCTCCAAGTCCGCAACATCCAACGGCTCAGCCCACAGCGGCTTCAGCACCACCAGGGCCGACGTGTAATGCCCTCTTCCACTGTCACAGTCGACATGAACTGAGACGAATCCCATATCCAAATGCGGAAATAGAGCGACCTTACCGGAACTTTAACAAAACAATTGTCAGCCAGCCTTTTGAAAGATTTTGACATTTCAATTGGAAAGGATAAGCTGGAAATTGTATACCTGCTCTCAGAGCATGTAGTATCAACATGACCAGCTAGGACAATTTGACAGTAATGAAATACTGTTCTATATAGTCGACATCATTCATAAATTTGCCTTTTCCATGGGCCAATGACAAAGTGCTAGGAAACATGACATTATCAATCAACTGCATCGAATCATTTCTAATATATCGCACGGTGTGTATTTCACAGATGTAATTTAAACAGACAGACTGGTGGATTGCTTGGACACAGATCTGGCCCAATTCGCCAACCTCCTGAAAAAAAGATTATTCTACGTTTCTACCAGATACAGGCAAAATGACGATCTTTGTCACCCCTACTTATTTATATTGTGATTATCAAACTAAGGTACTGGCAAACTTGGTATTATCAAACTAAGGTAAAAAAACACGAACAAGATGATTACTCTGGTCTGGATTAACAGTGGCGGAATCATATGTTTAAGTGCTTGCAAGTGAAAGTTCCTGCCAAGTAAACTGGATCCATCAGATGATATTTCTCGATAAGACCAAGAGGCCAATGCAAGGCAAACGTGATAATCCATGGGAAATGCCATGTGGTCTGACGTTTAGGTACCACGCGTTTTTTTTTTTTTTTTTAACCCTAACCACGTTTATTTCACACAGTTACACCCAACTGTAAATCACGAAAATAGCTGACTTTATTCGTACACAATTTCTGTACATAATGAATCTTTTTTAACGAATGTATTTCATAT
>JBCAUA010249216.1:0-20310 GCA_038406235.1 Peronia verruculata | reverse complement strand
TGGATGGATGGATGGATGGATGGATGGATGGATGGATGGATGGATGGATGGATGGATGGATGGATGGATGGATGGAGCCTGAGAGTGGTAGCCTGGATACTTAAAATAAAGAACCTCTTTCGAAAGTGCGTAGAGATCTGGAACCTGGGACTCCATGCCATATGATATACCATCTGTTTCTATAATAAGTGAAGTTTTTTTTTCCCCCAATACACTCATGAGAAGGGGTGAACTGTAGTTTCGTCGAGTAGAATCTCCAAAAAGAATTGTAATGGTGTCGCGTTATTCGCCGTTATAGTTTGTTCGCTGCTAGTCCTCTTACCTTCTCTAATTTCTGAAGTAAAAAAAAAAAAGATGAACTTTTGCGGCAGAGCTAACAAACAGGCTGTTGATGTCAATTTAGATGTTCCCTTGGTGCTTTGAAGTGTGCATTAAGCATTCTAGAAAAAAGGGTAAGCGTCCTCACTTCTTGTTGTTGCCGATGCTGTTGTTTTGCTGTTGGTGTTGTTTTTGTTGTTCTTATAGCTATTTTTGTGGCCTCTTCTTCATCTTTCTTGATCTATTTCCTTATGGATAAGTAAAGTTTTCGTTTTCATATTCGAAATATTAGTGCCATTGCTCTTTGGCCTATATGTTTGTTTTTCTTAAGCCTTTCAATCCTGAGAAAGTAGGATTATCTCGGCTTTTTAGAAGTTGCCAATTTTTGCGAGAAATTTTGTGGTAGAAATCCGGAATTTGGAAATTTTTTTTGCCCGGCCACCGGTACTCAGACTACTGTTCCATCGATTTTAAACTACCAAGGGTTCTGTTTAACGTGCACAACATACACACGGAACCTCCGAAATATATTCGACCTTATCAGAGGCGGCTAGACGCCGGGCTTCCCTATCCACAGGAAGCCATTGGACCGTTGAGTCACTGAAAAAATGCGGGTTTTCAATGTTCGTGTCCTTTCATCCCCGGATGCAGGACCTGCGAGTCGATATCCACGCCATACCATTGAGCCACTGCGTCCCCTCTTGCACTTTGTTAGTTCGTTTATGTATTTACTGCTGTTGCAACTCTTTTTGATGTGTTCCGAGGAGATTTATATCGAATTCATTAAAATTATATTTGATAAATGTGGCCATCATCCTCTTATATGTTCTTTCATATCTGGTCCAAGAAGAAACACTTTTATAAATTTCATATCGTGATTTTTTCTTCGCTGTAAAAACAAATTATATTTATGACATATAATCAGAAGAGTGTCTTCCGGTTCTTTTTCAAACTCCCCCTCTGGCCCCATCTGTCTCTTTCTAGATCAAAGGTCAACGATGCAGTGGATTGAAAAGTAGGGCAGCCAGATTTCGGTAGGGAGGGACTGAAAAAAAAAAAAAATTCTTTGAAACCATGGGGAATTCCGGGCACGTCCTGGAAATAAGCTTATAAAACTTTTTTTTTTTTTTTATCTTTCTTCCCCAACCCCGTTTTATTATTTTCTCTCTCTCTCTCTCTCTCTCTCTCTCTCTCTCTCTCTCTCTCTCTCTCTCTTCTGAAAGTTAAATCCACTAAATATATAAAATCGTTTTTAAAAGAAAAAGTAGACTGATATTTGACTCAGAGAATGTGAGATTTTGCCGTAGGATGAAATTAAGAAACCAGGTAGCGCAAGCTGTTGTTTTGTCATTGTTTTGCTTCAAACTTCAAAACTTCATTTGTTCCAAGGGAATCAAGACTTCGATCTTAATTTTTGAATCATTCAAAGAGATAGTCTTTCTTACCGCCCCCAACCTCCATATCCTTTGCCCCACCCCCACCCCCACCCCCGCCCAGCACAATATTATAAACTATAAATCATTCTCCGAAATATATTTGAAGAGCTCAACGGAAAAACTGGTGATGTCACATTTTTTGCACATTTAAGACATGGAAATTTTCTGACTTGGTGTGATTTAATCTTAATTGCTCTGTCTCTAAAACCTATTTTGAGTTTTAACTTACCCATTTTCCATCATGCACACAAAAAAGTAGGATGATTTTACAAGTATACTTATAAATATTACAATGAAAATATCTGCTGATGTTCTGAGATTTCTTAAATGAACATCACGAGCTTTTTCCACTGAATCTTTCATTTGTAAATGCCACTATGAAGGAGCTGGCACGGGACACACTTTAGGCTCATTAAATTAATGTTGTATCCAAAATATACTGCGCATTGCTCAGAAATTCAGCATTATAACAGAAGAATAACGGTTGGACAATTTGGACATTTTTCTTTAAAGCATGAAGAATTTCGCTCATATTTGTGTCAAAACCGACTGTCAAAGACTGAGTTCGAAGCAATCAGTCTTCGCCAGATATCTTACAAGTTCCGGTGACTGACAGTAGTTTTGTTTTTTAAATAAATACTTCTTCATTTTCTTTTTCTGTCTTCTAGACCATCGTGACCTATTTTATTGCTTACCTCATCCAGGTGCTCAGCGACCGCGGTGGAGAAACATAAAAAGTTAAAAACCGGAACAAATTTAACGAGAGAAAACTAAAGCCGGGCCACTATAACGCTTGACCGATTTTCTGTCTGGACGGACTCAAAACTACAAAGGCTAGGGCAAGGAGAGCAGGTGGACCCCGGGGGAAGGGGGAGGGGATGTGGAAAGAAAGAAAAGACTGAGCATGAATCACTGTCTGCCGATGTTATTCCATAACCATGTATCTTGTTTACACAAGTCAAGGATTCTCAAACTGACGGAGATGATGAACACCATTGAATACTTGTTGGGGAGACGATAACTTGATGCCATCGATTTTTTCGTCTTAAACGGATAATAATGAAGAGGAATGATAGATAGATCATAATGATGATGAGGACATGGTGATGATGGCGAGAATGATGGCGACGTCGATGTCCCAATCTCTCCGTTATCATTTGCCTTATCTTACGTTGTAAACTGTTTGGTGGGGGTTATCCTGTTATTCCAGATACTTCTGTCAAATCATGACTACGATAATGATGGCAGTGGTATTGGTGGTAATTCTGATGATGGCTGATCATGATGATGATGATGATGACGATGATTATCGCAGTCTGGTAAATTACTAAACTGACGATGAGGAGGAGGAAACTGGTGATGATGATGATATCAGAAAACACTCGAAGTTCACTTCTAAATTCCCACTGAACAAAGATACGTTGCTCTTCAGAAGACATTGTGTTCAAATTGTATCCTCTATAAAAAAAGAAATTGTACACAGCTATGGAGACCTAATAGAATTTGGATCTGGTTAAAATGTTCACCCATAAATACCTCTGTTCTTACACTGAAGCTGAACATAACGTTTGGTACTGCTTCAGTTTTTAATTTGTTTTTGTGTTCAATATGACGTGTGCCTCTGTGCGGGCAAAATGCTTTGTTTAACTTCATTAACTGATATATTAGAATGAAGTCTTTCGCTCAGAAAACTACTATAAAATACTTTGTTTTCCTACAAAGCCAAAACATTGACTGACTCTGACGTGACCCACCTTTATCAGCGATTTTCGAACTTGCTGTTCTTTCAACTCCGTGCCATCTAACACTAGCAGCAACCAAGACATGGCCGCATTAGCCTCTACATAAAAAATATTTATACCCCGGATTTATAGGTATGGTCAGAAAGTCGATTCTTTTTGTTTGTTTATTTGTTTGCTTGTTTGTTTGTTTGATTGTTTGTTTTAAGCCTTTCAGTCCTAAGAAAGTAGGATTATCTCGGCGTTTTAGAAGTTGCCAATTTTTGCGAGAAATTTGTGGGCAGAAATTTGGAATTTGGATATTTTGCCCGGACAGAGGCACTCAGTCTACTCTTCCATCGATTTTCAACTGCCAAGGGTTCTTTAACGTGCATAACGTACACACGGGACCTCCGAAATATATTCGCCCTTATCCGAGAAGGCTAGACGTCGGGCTTCCCTACCCACAGGAAGCCAGAGGACCGTTGAGTCATTGAAAAAATGCGGGTTTTCGATCTTCGTGTCCTGTCATCCCTCGATGCAGAACCCGTGAGTCAAACCCGGCCTGTTTTCTTCATGAGCAGACGCCATACCAATTGAGCCACTGCGTCCCCCTGTCATTCTCTTCCTTACTGGGCCTCTCTTTTATTTCTCCGCCCTCCCCCGTGGTTTACCCGCGCCCTCGAGTGCGGCGTAGGGCATATTGTGATCTAAATTCATTGCAAAATCCCTCTCGACTAGTCGGGTAAATAGACTGGGCCTTTATTTAATTTTTTTTTTTTCTTTTTGCAAAGAGGGCTCGATTTGTGAAGTGAAAATATCTGGGGCCAACCATTCAGTCTGACATTCTTTGCAAGTGGCATACATTAATTTCCTTTCTTCACACAGAACACAACTAAATCTAAATACGTTTTTACCTAAATCACTCTGCTTTTTTGGTATTTCAGTACATGTACTATGTAAAGTGATGAGCAACTCTGACAGGAAAACTTTCGGGAAAAACAGACTTAACAAGTAAGCTCATTTATAACATCACATTGGCCGCGGGCCGATGGAAACTGGAACACGGCTGCAGTTGGACCCCGAGCTGACTTTGGGCATGCCTTCTCTAAATTAATGCTTGAACTCTAACATTCATAGACGAGAGTATTAGTCCTAAATTTCTTATTCTCCCTGTATCTTACCAGAGCCCGGTCGATTCCCATAGTTCAGCCACACGCGCCTCGCTCAATTTGATCCATGGCGGCCGATGGCAACTGTCCATGCGCGCGGATGTACATAATATAGTTAGTATAGCATGTCTTTGAGTAAACACTAAAACAGAGCAAAAATGAACAATAAAACAGAGCAAAAATGAACGAGACCAAGGAATGGTCAGTGATTTTGTTTAGGGTTAGGGGAGCTACAGTGCAATATATCAGTCTTCTCGATATTTTAGTAAACTTCTATGAAAATATACTTTTAACAGAATGTGTGGTATAAATTAATTCTATAAAGTATAAATATGACACGGTAAGAATGATTTTTTTTAGAATGACATTTTATCCCTGGATGGTCGTGGTGTGTTTGTATTATACAATATTTGTGGATGTAATAACGTTCCAAAAAAAAAATAAATAAATAAATAAATAAATAAAAAAAATGCCCGATATGTGATACATGCATTATGATGTAATTGTACATTTATTACGCATACAGAAGAATCATTAAATGAATGCATGGACTGAATCGGCCCTGACAGCATGTTCAGCAAGTGAGATCTGAGAGCTGACAGTGACAGTGGTGATGCTGTAAGAGTATAGCACATACATGTACAATAATCTGTGTAATTAAGTACAAGTATTGTGTAAAACTAATGTCATTGGCAGAATGCGGGAGTGTAAACTGTAGGCCTACTATGTAAATCAAATACATGTATACCTATCACTAGTAGTACATGTATCAGACACCACTTAAATTGATTGGACCCAACATTTCGTGTGTCAAAATGCTTTATTCCTGATGAATGATCAACAAGACAGTCACATAATGATGATAAGAACACAAATTCATGTGTATACACATATATAGCAAACACATGTAGATAAAAGTAAAAAGAAATGACAACAGAGCAAGAATAATAAATTTTAAAAAGATGCTTTGCAAGATCTAGTAAAAGAAAATGATCAGTACAATTGAAGAAGAGTAAAAATAATTCTTAATCAATTATGCTAAAAAGGAATCTGAGATTTCGAAAGGAAAGTGAGATGAGCAAAAACCATGCCATTGCAAATTATTGTGTTTAATGTATGAAAAGTCTGTGATCCATGCTTAAGGGTGACAATGTTTGATGGGTCTACACACCTACAGTGCGAGCTGAATTTGTATATTATATTTAATCGAAATGGTGAGCCACCAACAGAACAGCAGTGTGGATGGAAAACAATTAATTTAATCCTTAAGTGTCAGTTCGCCAAAAATATTCAGCCAGTTTGATTTTTGGCGGCAGTTTTGCCCACCCTTCACCAACAGCGCGGCGCTAGTGACGAACTGCCTTTCTTCCTTGTGTTTGTGAGAAGAAAGTAGGCAGCGTTTAAAAAAAATAAAATGAAATGAAAAATAAAGATAAAACTGCATTTTTGAATTCTGTGTACCAAAATTAGCGAGGTCTACGTTTATATATATATATATATATATATCTCGTGTGTGTGCGTGTGTTTGTGTGCGTGTGTGTGTGTGTTTTCTTTGTAAGAAAGAAATTATCACTGAGTTCGAAAAGTATTAACAGATCATCTTCCCTGGGGTTTAGTAGTGAGTAAATGTACGCGGCAAATAGAGGCAGAAGAAGAACTGTGCCAAATGTGATGTAGAATAGATGTGGGGGCGACGACTGACGCAAAGTGTGGGTTTACTGAGTTTGGATGCAAGTTGAGACCCGTTAGTTTGGACTGAAGATGTGTAAGGCTCTACAGTAAAAATGTTCACTTATATAATTGCACTGTTGCAATACGGGAAGTTATCTGTCTAACTTCTAAAGGTAGTGATATCTAACATATTACATGGCATTGTTTTTTTGTTTTTTTTTTAAATCTGCAACATAATAATATTAATGTACATTGTCTGTGTCTGCATTCTACAGTTTCAGAGCAACGTTGTACGCATACACATAGTTTGGCTGATTCAGTCGGTAGTAAATTAATAAACTAGGCTAATATCACTTGTTGAGGCCATGTTATTTCTGTTCTGACTGAAATTGACAGGCACATGTCTTTCATTTTTTGCCGTGTATCTTCTCTACGTTCTCTGTAAGAGTAACAATGCTCCTTTCAACCTCCTGGGGGTGGTTATCTCGAGCGCTGGCCCATATCTAGAACTGTTTGGACTACAGTACATTTCTATATAAGAATACATGTACATGTAATATATTTAACGTGTTGATTTTAGGACTTGAGATTAAGCTGTGAGCAGCTCATAAGAGTGAATTTGTTTTAAAGAGAAAATATGTATATGTGCATGTGACACAACATACACAGTGTTCCAAAGTACATGTAAATCTATTATGGAATTTTAGAGGAAAAAAACATCGCCATCCGTTTAAACCAACCAAAATGTTCAAATCATGCCGGCCAAGACTGAGGAAACTTAGTACCGGTAGCATTCATCGAGAAAATTAGAAATTGAACATGTATAATCTCAAGAATAGTTGGTGTGACTTTAATAACATAACCCACTTCGAACCTACGTCTCAGAGGTATCTCTAAACGTAATTGTAATAACTGTATCTCGCCCAAGTAGCTTATACTATTTATACTGGAGAGCAGACTGATGACTTCACACATGCTGAGTGTGCAGCCATGCCCATGAGGGAAAGACACCTGGTTAACGCCGTACACTTGTTCATTATTTCATGAATGAACGAAATTCACACTGTCATTATCTCACAATTGCAAGTCTGTTGTATTCTGTCCTTGATGTAGCTCTCGATTAAAAAAAAAATAAAAAAATGAACCCACTTGTTTGCAAGAAAAGATTCCCTAGATCAGAATAGTAACGAACTCCGTGCTTAGTAAAGGACGCCAAACATAGCACAATAGCAATGCCTCCATGGCCATGGCGTCCAGTGTTGGCACGTGAGACGTAGGGTGTTTTGTTAAGGTGACGTCATGAGTCCGCTCTCCAGTATAACAGTATAAGCTCCTTGATCTCACCGTAATAAGTTATTTAAATTGCTGACAGCGCTACATCAACAAAGACAGTGCTATGAATGAAAGAAGGCTAGATGTATTTTGTGTTACATGGTTGTGTACCTATGCTCCTGTGTCAGTGAATCTGGACAGAACAATGCACAAATTGAATAAATATGCATATTAATGAAAACAGAATTTACAACCGACGTAAATTGCACATGTTTGAATTGACTTGCTTACACATAATACAAGTTTCATAACCAAAACCATACTAATTATGCATTATTATGGTACCTAAAGCTACAGAGTAAATAATTCACTCAATCTGAACAGCATTTTTTGTTTTGTTTTTGGACTGTCTGCCTTGTTTTCATATATATACAGGTATCTCACTTCTCATTTAATCATTCTCATTTCCTGACAGACAACTTTCTCACATTCACCTTTCCTCTATATATACCTCTCTTGCAATTTTTCTCTCTCAGTCCCTTTTCCCCAATCTTTGTTGAGAGACTCAATTTTTCCTCTTCAGCTTCAAGCTTGTAAGGAAAAAAAAAAAAAAACAACTAAAAAATACAAATGGAACAAATGCTGCATCTACGGGTTTTTAGACACTCAGTTCTGGATTTAGGCCTACATCTTGTACAATGTAATTTAATGTCAGTGTGGATTAGGGTTGAGATGTCTGAGGTAGATACATGCCATGATTCTGTTGTCTCTTCATTGTTTTTGTCATCATACAAATCGTTGAAATTCACTTGATGAGACATGCAAGATACATAATATAAGTTACAAAATGACAGATAATTTACAAGTAAATATATACCGTACATGTACATGTACTCTACACATATTCATTCAACATATATGTATGGTATAAATATGTCTGAATATAAAAACATACACGAATTACGATGAACTTTTCCATAAATATCCCTACATAACAATTCAAAACCCACAATTCCTGGAGTGTTAAATACATGTAATTCATAACAAGCCAATGAGCTGATCTACACAAAATAGATCTAGACTGGACTGTCCACATACATTTTATAGGCATGTAAGCAACATTTTCAGAAATCACTCGCTATCTCAAAACCTTGTTTCACTAGTTTCTGAGTACTTTTGTTGTTGAAATTAATTCACATTCCTTCTGTCTGTTATTAACTATACCTCTGACTTTTATAATTCATAAATAACAAATGCAACTGTAAAATCTTGATTGCACATATACATGTAGTAAACATGTACACATTATGCAATGTGCAATACGTAATTGTATGAAAAAGCGGGAAACTAAAGGGTGCGGGTAACAATATTTAATCACTGACTGTTTTAAATGTAAAACCATTGCAGCACTGCTCTGAATTTCCTATGAATTATATGTAAACGATTTGTCTTGAGCAGCAGTGTTCATTAGACTCAATGCAGTCACTTATGGCCTAAGTCTCATTGTATCTTGCGGCTCCGTCTTTTCTAAGACTTCCTTAAAGATTAATAAAAATGATAAAGATTCATCGCTGTTGAAAGCTTACAGGACTGGCGAAATACAATGCACTTGACTATTTTCTGTCTTGTCTCCATATATGCCGTCTTGCGCTAGCGTCCTCATATTAAAACGTGTGTCATCATACAGGACAACGCTCACACATGGACATATTACGATTAATAACTTGACCCGAGAGTTGCTCAGCGGGCGGGGTCTATTAAATTTAATGGTACTGGTACACCATGTGTGTCTATGAGCTCACCTATGTTCAGACTTTTCCCTCGCCAATGGCCTTGGCAGGGGAAGCTAATCACATATGTAAAAGAGAAAAAGAGCAGTTATTCCCCTTGACAGCTAATGCACTGAACCCTCATATCGATAAAAATACAACGTAATAAAGAAAAATGAACATGCTATCACATAATATGCAGTTCGCCTTATCTTACAAGTTATCCAACAATTTGATCTGGTGGTGTTCAGCTGTTGAATAGAATGTCTGCCTATTAAAGAATAAATAGAATTCTGTGAAGATAGTTTCAGTTGGGCCATGGTTGTATGGTGCCGTTTCTTTTTGATTCTGTACTGACGTAGACAAAAATTATCCTAACAAATTATTAACGTGCAATGAAATTAGAAAAACGTCCATAGTAATTTTCTCGCAGAGCTACTTGGGCTAAAAAGTGTAATACCGGCAGGTCAATCTATCACAGTTCCTGCGTTATTCGAGTCTCAGATTTTATTTTCAGTTTTTGCAACTGAATCGTTTATGTCAAGTCGCAACAAGATGAAGTTTATCGTCTGGCTCCATGTTATTTCAACGATTTCATGTCTAACCCCCCCCCCCCCGGCTCCCTTGATTTCCCTACCGATCCAGTCCCACTACCAATATCTAAAACACTGTGTGTCCCTTGGTATATGGTTACATGGACGCATGGAATCCCTGTAGCCTACTGTAATTTCATTCGTGCTAAGAACAAACTACATGTACAATATACATGTTTAATTACAACCAGATACATCATTACATGACATCTATTGCACTCAGCCTTATGAGGAATGATGATGAATAGGTAAAAACATCCATATGATAATGATGCTAAAGATGATCATGCTGTAGTGAAGATATTGTTATATTAATAATGTAAGAAATTATATTGATTAGATGAAAATAGTAAAACCGAAAATATGAAGCAACAGTTTCATGAGCAGACCCAAATTGACACTCCTTGTTAGCAAAGCAAGTCATATATACATGTACAACTGTAAATGTACACAACAGTATAAAATTAATTTTAAAATGATGTAAATTGAAGAACAACAGCTATGAAAATTAAAGAAAACTATGTGCTTCATTACACAATGTCGATGCATACGTTACAGATGGAGTAGCACAATACCAATGTAACTGTGATTCTCAAATTCTCAGGGATAATTCTTTGCCATTTATCAGAGTAGCCATACATGTCCTTTAAATCTTACAAAGATTCGAAAGTGCCTCACAATAAAATATGTTTTAACTATGAACCAGTCACATGTGGATTTCCTTAACGCTAAGTCACTGCTTATCACCGCAATAGGAGTTCACAACTACGGTACGGTAGATGCTCTGAATGCCATAGAGTGTTTATCAGAGCTGGAACAGCGTGACAGAGAACCAAGCATAGATGAATGCAGTAAAGTCCTGGATTCTCTTGCCTCTGGCAAGGCACCAAGGAAAGATAGTATGCCCGCTGAGGTACTGAAGTGCTGCAAAGAGACACTCATCAACCAGTTGCATGAAATCCTCTGCCTGTGTTGGAGCGAAGGCGAAGTACCGCAAGGCATGAGGGATGCTAACATCGTCACACTGTACAAAAAACAATGGTGATAGAAGCGAATGCATTAACTAGCACGGCATATCCATCCTCAGCATTGCTGGGAAAGCTTTTGCATGAGTGGTAGTGGGGAGGCTCCAGACACTGGCAGAACAAGTCTACCCTGAATCATAGTGCAGTTTCCGTGATCACAGATCCACTTTAGACATGATCTTCTCTCTCAAACGGCAGAAGAAGTATAGGGAGCAGAGACAGGCCCTTTCTATTGATTTCAAAGACCTCACAAAGGCTTTCCATCTAGTGAGTAGGGATAACCTCTTCAAGATAATTCCCAAGATTGGATTTTCACCCAAACTCCTCAGCATCATCAGATCTTTTCACGAAAGCATAAAAGGCACCATTATCTTTGACAGGTCAACATCATCTCCCATTAACATACGGGTGGAATAAAACAGGATTGCGTTGTGGTTCCAACACTGTCTCGAATCTTCTTTGCTGTGATGCTGAAATACGCATTTGGCTCTGCAACCGAAGGCATCTACCACCGTACTAGATCAGACGAAAAGCTCTTCAGCCTCACCAGACTAATAGCCAAGACCCAGGTCCAGCTGAGGTGCCTGCGTGACTTCCCCTTTGCAGACGATACTGCAATAACTACCTATTCAGATGTGGATCTACAGCAGCTCATGACTCGCTTCAGCGATTTCTGCCAAGACTTCGGGCTTACCAACAGTTTGAATAAAACAGAAGTCATGGGACAGGACGGAACACACAAAGATCCAAATCTACAAAGCCTGCGTAGTGAGCGCCTTCCTGTACCGAGGTGTGTCCTGGACCTTGCGTGCCCGACAAGAAAGGACGCTCAATGCCTTTCACATCCGTTGCCTCCGACCAATCCTGAACATCACCTGGCAGGACAAGGTCCCAAACAGCACTGTCCTGGAAAGAGCTGGATGCACCAGTATGTACGTACTGCTGAAAAAAGAAACGCATGCGCTAGCTCGGCCATGTCGTGCGCATGGATGACGGACGGATCCCCAAAGACCTCAAATATGGAGAATTTGTGCAGGGGAAACGTCCCACAGGCAGACCACAGCTACGAAGCAAAGACGTATGCAAGAGGGACCTAGGAGATCTGAACATCGATCAGAACAACTGGGAAGCAACAGCCCTCGAACAGTCAGCCTGGAGACAGACTGTGCAGAAAGGTCACTCTAGTCGTGAAGAGACACTTGCTAAGAAGAACGTGACAAATAGGATGTTAAGGGAAGCTGCAGCCCAGGCAGACAGACCAGCGTCAGACTTTATCTGTGACTTTTGCTACAAAGATTGCCCCTTCCTCATCGGACTGGCCAGTCACACCAGACGCTGTGTCCGACAAAACGCCCAGAGCGCAACTCTATAGTCTTCCGAGACTGAAGGATGCCCACACACGTGTGAATTGCCTTAATGCTAAGTCATTGCAAATCACCGCAATAGGAGTACACAACCAGAGTTACTTTGAAGCACGAAGAATTTCATAATAATATGGCCTACATGCCCAGAATTGTCGCCGTGACGACATTGGAGTTCAGTTTCGTGGTCTTGTTTGTTCTCGTAGTTCGCTATCTCTTAACACAGCCTCTGGTGATACCGGTACGTCGTTCAACCATGGCAATAGATCATTTCATCTATTGCATTGAAATAGAGTGAACCCTTAATATGCCTCAATAAATTTTCCAGTAACACCAGATACAGCTGTACTTTGATAAAATCCAGTGTCACTGCCGCCACTAAATTAGTAATCAAGTACGTGTAGATCCAAAACTCTTATAAACTTAAACTTATAATGGACATCTAAGCAAAGAACTAGAATAGCCCCCTCTCCCTCCCACAAACTCTTAGGCTCGCAAACAGAAACTCTGTCATACTAACAATAGTCAAGAGCGCAACTTTCTCATGAAAACTCCCCAAGGTCTCTCTTGTGATAGCTGCCTCTGTACAATAACGTTGAGGTCAATGAATGCCGTATAGCAACTCGAAGTCAAAGTTAAAAAAACAACACACAAATCAGCTTAAAATGTGAACTCAGCTGGTGCTAGGGGTCCTATATACATAATGCATGTTAGAGAACCCGTGGCAGTTCAAAATGGATGAAAGAGTAGGCTGCGTGCGGCTGTGCGGGCAAGATTTCCAAATTCCAAATTTCTGCCTACAAAAATTTTTACCAAAATCAGTCAGCTACTTAATGCAGAAATAATCCTACAATCTCAGGATTGAAAGGCTTAGGGGAAAAAATGTACATATGCATAGCTTACCCGTTAAGGAATTCTTTTGTGATACGTGGATTTTCTTTCCTGTTAGGAAAGTCGAAGTAAATTTCTGTCCCCCCCCCCTCTTTCCCCAACGAATTTTCAGAGTACTGATGAATAAAAAGATTAGATTCAACACATTTATTTTTGATGTTTCCTGATTTCTAGTGGTCAAGAAGAAATTTGAACCTATATTTCGACAAGGTGGAACATGCTTATGCAGTGGAGATTCGTTTCAGGTGATATTCTACAGGTGGAAAGCTCTTATTTAACTTCATATCGTTGACTATACCAGTCTGTGATGGGTGTTAAAATATCTTTAACTCTACAACACGCCTATATGTTGCAGGTGGGCAGCAACGTCAGATCTGTGAACCAATGATGTTTTCATTACAGTTATATTATAATATGACATACAAGTTCAATTGTAGAAGGAAGAAAGAAAATAAATAGAGTAAGAAATCAGAGACATAACATTAAGATTCCTAACGAATAAATTTAAAGTATTTTCTGTGGGTAAAAAAAGTGTACAGAACAAGTCCTGTTTTGAACTTTGTACCAATATTTCTATAAAGCCGAAGCAGCAGCACGTCAAAGCGAATGGGAATCGTACAACGAATTAATATGTAGAAATTTTATTTAAAAAAAAAAAAAAAACTGACGATGAAAGATATCAATAGAGGCTGTCGCAAAATGTGAGTGCCCATTGTGCTTACTTTACCATTAAAACCCAAGTGTGAATAACTTAAGTTAATGGACAGTGAGATACCAAACATCATGCCTCGCCGATTATTATAATAACCCTCGTTGTGATTATCAATGACCCACCACTTAGCCAAAATCAAATGACGACAGAGTTTTATATATGATAATGGGCTCGTTCTGAATCTCCACGAGGTCAGAGATTTGTCACATGATACCTGAAATCGGACCGCAAAACAATAGCGCAAAATATCGGATTCTCTCAGTTTAGAGTGCACGGAAAATTACTTTACTTTCCCGCTTTATCTGTTTACTATTGGTGTCAAAATATTAAACAGCATGAACGTGACCTATGATACGCCTATATAAACTGCCCGTAGCGCCCTCCCTTTCCCTTTAAAAAAGAATATTGTTAAAATAATAAACTGCATAACAATGACTGCCAGTAAATCAATTGCTCACAGTCTAGAATGTTCTTAATGTACACAGAAAAGCCGAATAACTCTATCACATAACATCTCCTAATGATTTTAATAGATGGAAGATTTACTGCCGCCCTATAAGCATCGGGAGATACAGAACAAGTTCACTATGACAGCTTAAATGCCACTAAATGGTGTGTTACGATAATTTATTGTGACATGCTGCGTGACGAAGCAAGACTACCAGGTATCAATTAATATTCTGTGACGAAATGATACGCCAGAATAACACTGCGTGACAAATTATACATTGCAGTAGGTGATAAGCTTACATGGCAGGTAACCTTTATTTCAACCCCAGGGTAACCACTGTATGCCCCATTTAAGTTTGCTGAATATTAAACGTATTTCTTTTTCTCTGTCGTGAAAGTAACACAATAAGCTTATTTTGGCACTGTACTTCCTTTTATGCTTATGGCTGTACATTCCCTTCAAAATGTGATTCAGTGAGGTATCAGAACATTTTATATTCAATTGCATGTATATAATCAAATTACGATACGATTTTTACATATTATATTTTATTATAGGAACAGATTAATGAATCAACTGAAAGGCTATTTACCGACTGAAATTTATGAATGAAACATATGCAGGTGAAAATTACAATGTCTTCATTGCTCTAAAATTTATCTTTAAAAATCTAACTTCTGCTGATAAAAATTTGCACTGTTTATAATGCAATATATAATAAATTCGTTTTTCAAGTAATTACGAGAATTCGGTCCTGGTTTCAACATTATAAAGATTGTGTCCCTTTTGGTAATTTTTTTTTCTCTGTCTTTTCCCTTTTGTTTGTTTGTTTGTTTACAGCAAGCTTTTACGCCATAGGCACTTAAATAATTATTAATCTGAAATCCTGTAAAAAGTCAATGAATTAAGTAACCTTTCAAATTCTTGGATAAAAAAAAAAGATAACCTTTGTGAGGCAGCTGTTAAATGAAAGAGATAGAGATAGATAGATAGATAGATAGATAGATAGATAGAGAGAGAGAGAGAGAGAGAGAGAGAATAAAAAGAAAAGGAAAAGAAGACAGATAAAGGTGTAATTAGCTCTATAAGGTTTTTCAGTCAGAGAGAAATGCGAGGTGCTCAAGAAAAACACTGACATTTTGCCACAGCTCTAAAACATTTCTGGAATCGACAGTTTTTAACTTGGCTGAATTGATTTACTTGCTCTGCAGATCTTGTTACATTCATCAAGTGTCTTCCACTGATGAAATCAAAGGTCTAATCTGATCTCCCCTTTCCTTCCTGTATCTCCTTCCCCACTTTCCACCCTCCCCCTCCCTACGTTTCCCACTTTGCCTGTTCACATACATGCATTTCATTTTTAGTAATTCGACAGACTAATTGTAAAAGTAAAAGAGAAGAATAACTGTACAAGAATCAATTAACTTCATATAAACCATAGCACAATATTGTACAAACTGTCATATCCAACAACTGTACAATGATAATCAAAACTCTACAAATGAGGTAAAAAAAACAAAACAAAACAAAAAACAGTGACGTCAATTGATGGCAGGTCCGCCAATGTAACATAACACTCTGTTCAATACACTGCAGACTCACAGTTTGTTGACATGCTACCTTTCCCACCAAGAATGAGACGGTATCTCGATTCTAGTCACATTGTCTGCTGTGGGCAGTTTTTCGTGCTGAAGCGGGACAAACCTCAGGAAAGCCAACCCCTAAAGCAATACCGACCTCGTTGGGAAGAGACATATCTTTGTTGACGTGCTCCAGTATATTCAGACATGTCTATGACGAGAGGCGTTGCTCCAAGATTGTAGAACTTCTTATCTCAGCTATAGCTGGATTCTGCTGAGTTCATGATTCATGCATTGCAACATTCAGATGTCAAATGTATCTCACCACATTCATCTTCAAATACATAGGGCAAGTGTGGTGACTGATTTACCTAAAAGTTAATTCTCTAACGCATTTGTTGGGATTGTTGAGACTGTGCTCGGTTTTCTGATTATATTATTCTTTCCTCATGTCCAATCAGACAGAAGAGAAAGTTAAAAAATCTGAAGAGTGTCCATGGTCGTTTTGATGCCTTCGAGCCAACAAAGTAGCCATTATGCTGGTTTGCCAACTCTGTTCCTGCACCGCTAGATGGCGTAGAGATGCTACATGCATGATGAAACGCCTCAAAACTAGATCTAGATCTAGTCTCCATTATTCTGTCATGATTGTGGGTTAGTAAATGTATATCACTACAACCAACTCAACAATATTGTCCATTCTTGCCTTTCGTTGCCCTCTTCTTCTCGCTTTGTTAAAGTTATCTCCATTACGCCTTTCAACCACCGGTAATCGGCTGTCTCGTTTCCGGCTTCTCTCTTTAGTGGAGAGGGATCTTTACCGCGCTTTTTTACCGTTTGGCGCATCATCACAAAATGTTGGTGCCCTGCACTAAGCGTGCGAATGTCAAGATAAAAGCTGGGCCGGCGCAGAAAGACGAAATTGTATTGCCCATGAAATAAATCTATACTTCACGACATAATTATGTAGTTGCAAACCTCATCAAGATTTATTTCTTCCAAATCGGCACTGCATTTACAAAAGCAAATTCTCTCACCAAACAGTAGGCAGTTCCTATTTCGGAATACACAAATCATGTGAGTTTTGACGTCAGCCATTTTGGTGGTTCAAAAGTCCATCCTCTTTTTGTTGTTGTTGTCCACTTTCAGCACCAACCCAGCACACACAAGATGTCGATTATGTTGCTATAGGAATTTCCGGAGAGTGCAGAAATCCCCCGACGATCAATGTCACTATAACGTGTTAACATTCGCATACTAGAAAAACAATCTTAATGTAAATATTAGAAATTTTAAGGCCGTCTGCCTGTAAACTTTATCACTGTGCATGTTGTGGACAGAATGTATCTGTTGTTGAAATATCATCACAGACGCTTCATCTCAACCAAAAATACCCGAAATGGCATCGCTCTGTCTGAACACTGCACGTGACAAGCATGGTGACTAGGAGCACCGTCTAATCGGTCATGAGTAAAGACCGAAATGGGCGGGACTAAGAGTCAATAGAATACAGATCAAAGTGATTGTCAGTGACGTCAAGAGACTGGGCTCTTGGTGAGAACCAGCGTTGTCAGTGTTGTAGCCTTGATTCTGACCTGTGAGTGGTCCGCTACCTGAGCCAGCACCTGTGCCTGAAAATACAGAGAAAGAAATGTTGAAATTCATGTACCGTACAAGGCTAGGCTTTGAGCATCTCAATGGGTCTCTCTAAATCAGTGGGATAATATTGTACCGGTACATCCCGGGAGAGCCAGATGGCATAAAAACAGGAACTACAAAGTGCATGTATGTATGCTTAAAAAAACAAAACATCAACAAAAAAAAAAAACAAAAAAACGCTGTCATAAAGATTCCAAAATTCAATCATAATTATTATATAGGCGTATCACCCAATTATCTTGGGCTGCGTTGTATAGAAAAGTTTGGATATCATTTTTTTTTTTTTCAGTAGATGTGACTAAGTGCAGTATAAACTAGCAATCTATTTCATCTGCTTACCTGAAAGAATTGTGGCATATCGAGTAACATACTGATAGAAACGCATATTACAGAGCACAAAATGTTGAGATAGTGGTCACCTCAGACTGCCATACTTAACACTATCTAGTTACTAGACCTTACATTATCTCTTGTGAAAACCAGACCATTTTTTTTTTACCCATAAATATGTAAATATATGAATTTCACCAATGACTATAGGCCATTGACCTTGACACAAGATCACAACAGTGCCAACTAGAGGGTCCTGACACTGTACGCTTTCTAAAAATAAGTCTCAAATTATGGAAACCAGAAATGGAAGAAATGCAACGGCCTGAGACATTGAAACATTCCTCTATTGTTCAAACGCATCGAACTTGTAAGGTTAAATTTATAGAACCTTTTCTATTAGACGTAAAGGCAAAACAAATTTTAGTGCCTGGATCAAACTGAAAAAAAAAAAAATTAAACTTAGAATTACATAATAAATAATTCATCCCTTTCTTTCTTCCATTTTTCTTCCAGTTTTAATAATATACATATAGTATTAATATCAATGGCAGGCACAGCATGTTAAGCCTATAACAAGACAAATAAATAACACCCATAGTATAAACATTGATAATATATTATGCATGAATAATGTAATATAAGATACACCCACTGCAAGAATAGTTATATATATCAGGCTACAAAACACAACCCATGCCTGAGAAGCTACCCGTCTTGACAAAGTGTCATAAAACCATGGTTACCAGAGTAAGGATAGAACGTCGAGGGTGAAACATAATAGACATGCAAACCGCATTGTATGTTCACAGACTCACCTCTCCTTTTGTTAGCAGATTCCGCTGAAAGTAGAAGAAAGAAGAGAGAAATGTAGGTCTTGGTGTTTTTGTTCTTTTTTGTCTTTGTTTTGTGAGCCAAATTATATAACACTTGTTATAAATAAATAAATAAATAAATAAATAAATAAATAAATAAATAAATAAATAAATAAATAAATAATTAAATAAAAGCCACATTAAAACTATCTTCAATCTCTAAATCCATCATTTACTGTCTCATTCTTCATTCTAGCCTAACTTAGCCTATGCAGATAAAGCGACAGTTTCTATTTAAGTTATCAGGGGGTGGGGATAAGACTTAAAGGAGGTGGAGGAATGGGGGGGGGGGGAAGGGAAAGGAAGGGGCAAACTTATTAAGATATTTGCCTATTACAAGTTCTTAGGCTAAAATCTTGTCTCATTCTTATTACAACAATAAGGACGATATCAAAGACAATAACCAAATACAACAGATACAGTTTCGCCCATTCTCTGCAATCCCTCATGGTTGCATGTCCATTAATATATCATGGATTAGCTGCTCATTGTGAGCGGCCTCCAATAAAACGCACATATACACAATGTGCCTCTTTACTCAATGAGACATTCTATCTTTTTTTCGCGCTCTCTATTTAATTTACCGTATAGACTCAACTACGCCAACTTTGCTTCATACAAAGCAAAAAGCGTTCACTCTCAAATGCAACGCATAGGAATGGAATAGCCTATATGACACAAAGAAAATCCAGATTTACTATCATGCCACACACGATCCGCACATTGTGCGGGGGAGACAGCGCCATTTACAGTCAAAGTAAAGACAATAACAATGAAAAAACAATAGCAATAAAACAACAGCACGGATGTTAATTGACAACATCACTGTGATCGGTGCCGTTGCTGTTAATTGTAACAATGAAGTTTTATGGCGATTTAACATCCATCACTGCCGATCCCCCTTTTTTATGCTCTCTGTCTCTGCCTCTCTCTCGTCTCGCTCTCTCTCTGCGTTACTCTCGCTGTCTCTCTTTTTAATGAAGTTTTATGACGATCTAGCTTCTATCCCTCCCCAACTCCTTTGTGTGCTATGTCTCTCTCTCTCTCTCTCTTTCTTTTCCACTCTCTATTATACCTATGCCTTTCTTTGTGTGTGCATATCTCTCTCTTCTTCATTATTACCATAGGTAGTAACTTTGAAGTTCTATGACCATTTATCTCCCACTCTCTCGGCTCCCGCTACCTACTCAACGTATTTCTCTATGTCTTGCTGTCTCTGTCACCCTCCCTATCTCTCTTTCTCTCTGCGAGCACACCCAACAATGCCCACATACTTAACAGGAACAACAGCTAGGAGTGGGCACGAGACTGGCCGAGTACTCGTTTCCCGAGGGCAAAGCCTTGGTCTTGGCTTCCCGGGAAGTGATCCACTGCTCGACAGCAGGAAGGTAAGTTGAACGAGACGAGAAATCATACGAGAAACTGGAAATCAGCAGACCAGTCTATGTGTGCAGTCTCGAAGTCGAGTGGCGCCGAG
>JBCAUA010249105.1:4437-20311 GCA_038406235.1 Peronia verruculata | reverse complement strand
TTTCTCTCTCTTTCTCTCTCTTCTTCTTTCTGACATGCATCGCCTTTTTAGATAATTACTTTCATCTGCTGAATCTGCACAGGGTAGTACAAACAGTTGAAAATTTGTATACTTATATTGTTCATCCTGGACATTTCTTCCAGATCTCCCTCTTTATTGTTAGTTATCTCTTTCTCCTTTGATGTTCTCTTCTTTTTTTTTCTGAAATTGCTCCTTTCTGGGGAAGCAACTCTCCTATCGGTCTGTGTGCCCCAAACTTTGGTAGTTTTCATAGACAAAAATAGGCCTATGGATCTTTTTTTTTTTTTTTTTCATCCAATTCTCAGACACTTTTTATTTATTTGTTTGTGTACCTATGTTCAAATATCTGGTTTCAATCGTAACAGATGATGGATCAGAACCTGAAATACACTCCAGGATATCACAGACCACTGCCGCAATGACCAAGCTGAAAATAATTTGGAGCAACAGAGACATCTCCACCAGCTCAAAGATCAGCGATCCCGTGTCATATCTATCTTCCTGTACGCTTGCGAATCGTGGATTTTAACAGCAGTCTCGGAGAGGAGAATAAGAGCCCTAGAAATGAGATGCTTTAGAAAACTCCTTGGCACCAGCTACCAAAGACCATTTTATTACAAACGAAGAAGTGAAGAATCGAATAACCAAAGAAATAGGGCCGTTCTCTGATCTCTCTTGACAATCGTCAAACAACGCAAGCCTAAATGGTAGGGACATGTCACCCGTTCGTCAAATCTTTCTAAAACAATATTGCAAGGAAGAGTCCCTGGAGGAAAGAAAAGAGGAAGACAGAGGAAACTGTGGGGGGACAACATTCGTGAATGGACAGTCCTAGAGTTGAGAGACACCCTGTGGAAGGCTGAGAACAGAGAGGAGTGGAGGAGACTGGTTGTAGCTTCTTCAGTGACGCCCCAGCGAACGAACGTTAAAGGGTCAAGAAGTGAATTGAAGAAATAAAGTACTTATTTATTCGACATATATTATTTATCATTTATCAATTTATTGCTATCTATTTCTTTTTTAATTTACTGTTTATTTATCAACTTGTACGTTCGTTTATTTATTTTTTTTATTTATTTATTTATTATTTATTTATTTATTTATCTGTTTATTTATCTATTTATTTATTTAGGCTTTCTTGCTTATCTTCATCATCATTGGTATAGCCCAATTCATCGATATCGGTAATTCTTATCGTTTACTGTAAGGGTTTTTTTTTCTAATTCCACTACAAGAATTAGTACATAAATTAGTTGTAAAGCAAACTTAATCATCAAAATGATGTTGCCATTACAATGTGGAACAGTGTTAAAATGACTAGTTATTATCTCTATCAAAATCCCGCTCAGAATGTTAACATGTGTAAGCAAAAAGGAATAAAGTCAGTTTACAGATTGTGTGCTGACTTTGTTAATTGATACTTGTTCATCCTTTGTTCATAAAGGCTGAAAAATACATCTATATGTTTTAATTATACACCATTGTCACTACAAAACACAAAACCTTACATATGCGCGTTAAATTCGGCCGGTAAGTTTTAGAGAAAAATTGGTTTTTAGCTTTTAAAAAAAGGAGAAATTTAAATTTTCCCTATATGCCATTTTCAAAACTTTATAGAACATTTTCTATTGCATGAAAAGGGCTGAAAATACGTAACTTTTCAATATTAAATCAAACAATACATTCAACAAATTTTATTAAGTTTCGTTGAAATTTGGTGGACTAGACAGCTGTAAAATAAGTAAATCTAGGGTCGCCAAAATCCAAGATGGCGGCGTTGCGGCAACCGTATGAAAAAGTCGATTTTTTTATTTTAACTGTTTTCCTCCAATTTGAACCTGCTGAATTCGATGAAAAAGGTTAAAATAACTTATCTACAATAATAAAAAATATAATAATAATAATAACCTGCAGGACGCCCCAATCCTCCTTAAAATTTTAATGACCCTTTGAGGACAACATGGGCTAGTACATAGGAAATCGATCGTGTCATTGCGAACTGCTTCTCTATGACATAGCTCTCTGTAAAGTCGGCACATTAAAAGCTAATGGCCTCAGTAATATTTTTAAATAATGGTGAGATGCAAACAAACTAGGAACAAAAGTGGATATTACATGGGGTAACAGACAGTGTGAACAAACAGTCAACATGGATAACATAACCAATTGACAGACACTAAGATAGATAGATAGATAGATAGATAGATAGATAGATAGATAGATAGATAGATAGATAGATAGATAGATAGATAGATTTCAAAGTGTAACGATAGGATGATTTAAATGGATGAGCCACAGCCAGGCACTCCCTTTTCAAAAAACACTGCTCACTTAGCACAGCCTGTGCAACAGACAGTATTTAGACAAGAGCTATCACTCTGATTACCTTTGCATTTCCCCAGAGATCCAGACTGCTGTACAAGCTCAGTTTCGGCTCTTCTTTTTTAACTGAGTTCTTACGTTCTTTCTTTCTGCCTCCCTATTTCTTTCTTTTTTTCATTCTTTCTTTCATTTTCCCTTTTCTTCCTTTCTCTCTTTCCTCTTTTTTTTTTTAATGATTTCTTTCTTTTTTTTCTGCTTTCCTGTTGTTCTTTTTATTTTTCTGTCGCTCTTTCTCCTTTTTTAATTCTTTTTTTAACCAGTCTTTCTTTCTCCGTATTTTTTGTTGTTCATATTTACCGTTTAAGAACGGTTACAGTGATTAACTGATTTTCATCTCCCCCTACCCATCGTCTCTCCTGTCTCTCTTTCTCCCTCTCTCTCTCTCTCTCTCTCTCTTGCTTTTGTTCGCTCTTTTTTTTTTTATTTATTCACAGTCTTCTTCATACTAGTTTTGTTATACAGTAATACTGGACACCATTTGTTTCGCTTCCAGTCAAAATGAGTCATACATGTATCTTGATTTTCCACCAAATCAAATTGTCACTACCACATGAAACCGTAAATTTTTATGGAAGTGTCTATTAACGCGAATTGGTCTATCTTGAACACGCCACCCGCTCGTCGGACCTACATGTTAGCGTTATGGTGGACTCGCGCTGGTCGAGGGTCCCAGCAGGTTCAGACAGCAGGGTTGGTCTAGTTCATTTTAATCGTTAGGAAAAAACTGGCGTGTGGGCAGATCACAGAATGGGTCAAAATGGTTTTCTTTGTCGACACGTGGGACAGCACTCGTGATTCTTCGTTATCGTGAGTATCGTACTGAGACTAGTCGTGTAAGGGCCGTTATACCTTCATGTGGTGAATAAAGTTCTGAGCTAGCTTGACATGTAGCCAGATATACTGAAAATTGAAGAGACAGTAGGTAACATCTAGCTTCAGTCAGGCCTATTACCAGAAGAAAATCGACAAAACTGAACACTTAAAAACACATAGATCTATCTCACAGCAACTGATATACTTATCATTTGTTGCCCAGTCTGGAACAGACATTGGTGATCATGGTTCTCCACTCGAATCTGTCATCAGCCAACCTCAAGAAGGAGTTGTTGTCATGATGTTTGTTTGTTGTCCATGAATTTAGACTTTCTGTGTAGGTTTTTCTTTGTCTACGCCTGCTTTTTTCTACCTCCTATCTTCCCTGTGATAGCTAGATTTTCTAGGCTCCTGTGGCGACAGATGTGGCCTAGAAATTTCAGTTGCCTCTCTCTTATTATTTCGATTAGTGATCTTTTCAGATGTGATATACTTATAGTCAGCCCATAAGAGCAATAGTTTCCCATTCAGAGGTGAATGTTCTTTCAATTTCTGCATAAATAAAAACATCGATATCAAACCACCACCTTCACAATAAAACTGAAGGCTCATTCTGACTGACTGCCAGACATTTGCATAATACATGACGAGTGATCGCCCGGACCTTTAGATATTGTGTTTTGTCTGGGCTTGACATGTGTGGAAATTCCAACAACTACGAGTTAATTGGGCATGTGATTTTCCTTTCCATTTTTGTGCGTCTGTTTACGCTGATTGCTGGCTTGTGGAGCTGGGATGTGATAGCTAACCTGACATGTGGAAATAAACTTGCCAGCTGGTTTAGTTTTACAGTCTTAATAGCAAAAATACAGAGAAGGTGTGCACACAAACAAAAGCATATTTTCAAGTCATTTACCCCATTTGTTAGCCTTTAATTTTAAGGGCTAATAGACTAAAGTTTAACCTCTTAAGTGTCAGAGGACACCGCTGGATTTTTGACAAATGCAGTAAAACATTAGTGATATTGAGAACTGGTGCTTTTGGCAAGAATGCGATATCATGAGAGCCCGCTTGTAATAATATAAATCATTCAAAGTTACATGGTATAAATACATTTTGCAGAACGTCTAACGACCTACTGTTAAAAAAAGACTAACCTCTTGACAAGTCTAGTGAGCCATTTAGCCCCTCAACCAAATTACTTCCCTTTTCCCAATGCGAGCGGCATAGCACAAGGATTGCAAAGAGGGAAAAGATCACTTTTTTCTCCTGTTGTTTAAAACATGAAAAATGGAAAATTCTGACCAAAAAAAAAAAATAATAATAATAATAATTATAATCACTGTATGATGCATATAACGTTTCTATGCTGTGATATTTTTTTTTACTCATGATGTTCTCCTTCATATGTTTCAAGTCACAAGAGTAGTTTTCCTTCTTTATTTACAATACTTGTCTTATATTATCTCGTATACTTGGCAAAGGGAAATAGCTTAGTTGGCTGAAAAAAATGGCCCATTGCACACGGATGAGCATTAAAGTGTCTAACAGAGAACATAAAAGGAAAAAGTAATAATATTTTCAAACGCTGTTGTTGTTGTTGTTGTTGTTGTTACCAGATATCAACAACCAGAGGAAGCTTTCCAGTGAAAGGAAGATCAAGACAATGCTGAAAGGACTTCGTAGCATCCATACTCAGAAGACATAACTTGTCCCCTTCTAGGCTATGTATCTTGAGCAACATGAGTAACATTTAAAGGTACCAAGGGACAGACTAACTGAAACTGAGGTGTGGTCTTATTATCTTATACATAAACCTGTTCTCGTTGAGGTGCTCAGCGTACGGCGATGATAGAAGAACGATTAGTGTCGATACTGGGTTGTTGCGTCCTCCCTGCCTCGGACAGATACAAAAGACTAGTGAGAGTATAATAGACGGTAGTGATTTTTTCTTTGCCTTGCCTTGATATCTATGACATTAGTCCGTAAGGGCATCTCTGTAGTCTGCACAACCAGCCCTCTCCATCCATCCCGGCACTCTGCCCTTTTCAAGACGTCCTCCAATTCTAGGCTTGTCCACTCCGAGATGTTGTTTTGAATGTTTTCCCATCTCTTGTCCTGTCGACCACTCCGTCTCCCACCTCTCACTGTGCCTTGCAGGACTGTTTTTAGCGAGGCCTGCTGAACGTGAGATATGCCCATACCATTTCAACTTTCGTCGTTTAACTGTGGTAAGGAGGTCTGTATACGGACCGATTTCGCTTTCAACATGCATCTTTACTTCATCGTTTGTGATTTTTAGCGTTTGTTTGCATCCTCACATTCAACACTTTTGATTTTTATTATTATTATTATTTGCTTTTCCCCCTCACACGAGTTTTTTTTTTTTTTTTTAGCTATATCTTTTTGTCAAACTGTGGACTTCTATGGTTCAAAATAACTAGAAAACAATTTTATGATCTCTTTAAAGTGTTGAGGATGATGATGTAAACAAAAGACAAATACTCACGGCCTCTGTCCCAGTCTTTAGAGCACAACTGGTCAGGAGACAACCCTATGATTCGAGACAGAGTTCAGAGCTAAGAAGAATGTGGCGATTGCCGCCACCACCACCATTATCATCATCTTTATCATAATTTTTTATCATTTTATGAAATATACTTAAAGATCTTTTTAAAAACGCGAATAACATATTATAAAGAACGTGATATTGATGTCACTTGTAATTTTCCGCCAAATTTTCACAAGTGAAATGGAAATTTCCTTATCATTTTATTCTTCATCAATTCTCGTGGCAAATGTCTGCTGAGATATCATTGAAGAGACAGCAGTCAGAAATCTCCACTGCTCTTGGTCCTCTGCTCGTTACAGCCCGTCGTGATGATGATCTGATGAACTCATTTTTTTTAGTACTGTCAAGTCAGACTTTGCTTGGTCTGCTTGTGGGTTTTGCTTGCCTGACACTATTTTCTGGAGTAAGACCACAGACAGTGAGCCATTATGGTTGACATGGCTTACGACAACCAAAAACAAGTTTCTGTGCTATTTCCATTTAATGTATTTAAAAATTGCACAAAAATAAAACAACCGTGCCTCCCAAGGGCGGAGAAGAAGAAAGAAGCAGTGTATAACATCAGTGCTGTTCATTGTGGCAAATTTGTGATATCTGAGCCGTCAGCATAAGAACTGTGCATCATTATCATGGAGATGATTGTTTGTTGGTTGTTCAGCACGATTACGGCTATATTGTGCCAGACACGATAAGATACGTTTACAGTTTACATGTCAAGAAGAAGAGAGGAAAGAAAGCGGGACAGAAGACAGGAGCAAGGAGAGAGAGAGAGAGAGAGAGAGAAAGATGTTTCCCCTGGAATGTCGAAGATGGCAATTCATGACAACTCCCCACCGATGGTGGGCTTACACCTCCTTCAGGTGGGAGCAGAGAACCTACTTATATATCCCGTACCCCCGCGAGGGCTCATGGAGATGAGCGGGCTAGCCATCCGCCCTTGGCTAAAGGAGAAAAAGATAGCCCTTGGAAACAATGATTTATGCTCATGGTGCTGTGTGGGTCTTTTGCCAGTGTCTGTACTTAGTTTACACTGGCAACTTTATTTTGATAGTAACAATGTTAACACTAAAAAATGTGGCGATGTAGGGCTTTTCGTACGAGTTAGAAGAAATGAAACTTTTGCTCGGCATTTTGTTTTTAGTAGTCATTTTCCCCTTATAAAAACAAACCCTTAAAAGTTTGGTTTATAAACGCTATCTACATAAAAAGTGTGTCTGAATTTCGTTAACAAGTTTAAAGGTTTAATAAAAAGATGTCATTTGCTCTGCGGTAGAAATCACTCGCCTTTCAACGAAGTATACCGGAATCCTGTTCACTCAAAAGGTTGTCTCATTAGATAGCGCAAATGTCAGAATAACCAAGAAGACTATCTGGACATTATTTGGCCAGGAGCAGAAATCTGATTGCCTTGCAATTTGAAAAAAGTTTTAGATAAGCGTCATGAGGACAGAAACCTGTGCAGCACACTGAAAGAGAAAGTGGTCGATGTTTACAACTGCTTTCTTCAACTACAAATATCTTGGATCATAATGAAGTGTGAGTGTGTGTGTGTGTGTGTGAGTGTGTGTGTATGTGTGTGTGTGAGCCTGCACGTATGTGTATGGAGGTAGTTATTATTGATGAACTATGTGTTGTTAATGAATGTGTTACTGTAAAGCGCCTTGGGGCTTTGCACAGGCGCTTAATAAATGTACTATATTATTATTATTATTATTATCATTACAACAACAATAACAGCTTCATCAACAACACCAACAAAAACAACAATAACAAAATTATCAGTGTAACGAAGTCAACCACACAACCACTCTAAGATCTATAAATATCAAAATAAAATAAAAAATTGACAAATTTAAACATATAATTATGAACATTAAGCGACAGATCAACGAACAGAATGTTGGCCACAATAAAGCAGCAATCAAACAGCATTTTGGGACATTCATCGGAGTCACTTTCTCTGACACGTAATTCAAACGCAGAACGATATGATGAATTAAAAGCAACATATTTATGAAGAAAACTCTCTCAGTCTTGTAAATGGCATCATAATAATAATTATAAACACGTGAAAGCATAATATAATAATACTATATTAAATAATACAGAACATGGCAGTTTATTAACTTTGAAAAAGAGTTGACATTAGAAAAATGACTGTGTCGACGTAAGAATATATAAAAAATGCAGAAAAGTGTAATTTACATGTAACTAATAAGTTTAATTTGTTGCCTATTTTTTGCAATTTACAAAGTACATATATACATATGGCAATGTTATTGGTGTTGATTATGATGAAGATACTGCGATTATTGTTGTTGCATTCAAGATTGTTACAGTCATTTCGAAAAGCTGGTGTTTCAAGGTATCTCCAACGTTAATCCAAATTAAGTTGTTGTTTTTTTTTTAAGCATAAACCCTGTAAATGATATTGTTGTTGCTGTTGCTTTGTTGCTGCTGTTGTTGTTGTTGTTGTTGTGGTTATGTTGCTGTCGTTGGTGTTGTTGTTTAATCACATCTCACGCATAGGTTATTTAGCCAAAAATCAACCTTGCTTATATTTTGCAATACAGTTGTCTTAAGAGCAAATTCTACAGAGATGGTTTTGCTCTGTCCAACGTAAACGTAACAGATGATTCAACGATACACCCGAACATGAGATGTTATTTGAAATGCAAGTCTACATACCGTGCAGCAGTTGCAGTTTCATATTGCTCGGAATCCAAACATTCACTTGTAGGTTGTTAGCCCAAGTATGCCTAGAATTCTCCGCGTGGGAGACCCAGCAGCAGGGGCTTCATCATCAAAATTAACCCTAATTATGATAACATCACACTTGGGAATTGATTAAGAAGATGGGAAGAACCAACGGCAAGAAGAAGTTGCCATAGAATCAAGAGAGGGAGAAAGGAAATGGAAAAAGGTTCGTCTAAACGATCGGAAGATAGTGTATTGTTATTTGTGTTTCATGCGGCAGATGAATTCTGCAAGCTGCCACATGAAACAATGTAGGGCTAGAAAGAGAATTCAGAGTATGAGAGTATGTGTTCGACGGACTTGAGGTCAAATTAATTTTTATATAGTTGTTGATTTGTGTGGAGCATGTGAAATTTTGGACGGCTGAATTTTTGAAGTTAGTATTCTTGTTGCTCTCAATACTATCCTCTCCTCCTTTATTATTTGATTGTGATGTATTCAGAGAGCTATGTTTGATAATGCTATCAAATAATTATATCCAAGATGTATAAATCTGATTGTCGATCTCAGAACGTCGGCTTTCTTAACTCTTGTTAATTTCAATTTAACAACACAAAGCAACAGTTTAACTTGTTTTATATCGTGTTCATCAATTACTTTACAGTAGCTATATCATCTTATAATCCTCTATCTTTTGCTTAAAAAAAAAAACTGTTGGAAAAAATCGTTTCTGAAATCAGGGTCGAAGTAAATGATTTACAGCTGTTGCAATGTCTATTGCAATGTCCCTTTGTTTACACTGGTTTTATTTATCATTGTGATAACATCGATGAATCGCTGTGTGTCCATGCAGATACAGAAACAGCATTGCTCATAATTTGCAATTCGTAATCTCAGAACCAAAGTAAATATCATGTGGCAACAGGGAGTGGCGAAGTTTTAAAATGTACAAAAAATACTTGATTTATTTCTTAATGGGCTAAAGCTATAATTATTTGGTATGTAAAGGGAGACAACATTAGCAATGAATATAATAAAGGCAATGCTTATAATATCAACAAGATAGACAAAAAGGAGTGTGTGTGGGGGGGGGGGGGGGGGGAGACACATAGACCAAGCTCCCAAGAAGGGTATAAACACATACATGTAGTAAGGATAAAGACAGAACAGACAAATCATACTGGGGGCTGAAGCTTTAAAGTCTCGGCTGCCATCTTAAAACACTGCTATATAATGCGCACACAAACATTTATTTAGTGTTACAGCACACTGTAAAAGTTTTAACTCTTGCTCAGTTTTGTTTCCTGAACATCTCACTTGAATTTTCCTTATCCATTTCCCCGTTTTTCTTCATGAAGTTACTATTTCACTGATTCCATTTGAGTATATCTTCCAGAGACTAACCAAAAAAAAAAAAAAAACGTAGTATACATGTAGTAAATGAATTTAACGACAACCAAGCTATACCTAGCTCTAAGCAGGAGCAGTCACTCCAACATAGTATTGGCAGGTAACATAAGATGGCTGTTTTCGAAATGGAACAGCTCTGATATATAACCAGAGCCTGTCTGCTGTGTTTCAGTCCCACAATAATTGTATTTTATAACCACAATAATTATGTAAAATATACATATTACAATAATGAAACTTGTAAATATTTACAAATAAGAATGCTTTTGTCGTATCACAGTTGCCGCTGTAATGGATAATGTGGTCGGAGACTGTACATATAAAATAACTTAAGGGTAGACTAGATAGGTCGACAAAATACACTCGCACATGCTTACCAATAAAATACACGCACTCTCACATGTGCCCTGTGCCATACACAAGCTTGTAATAACAATTATAAATATAACAAAGAAAGAAAAAAGTATGGATAAAAAATGTCACGACCTGTCAGGCCAGAGAATAATATACAAAGTGAGATATGCTTTTCTAGGCATATCTTACTAGCACTGTTTCTTTCTTGTTATTTTTCCTCCAAATACATCGGTATGCATAACAATCCTATATTTTGTTGCTTTTTTTTCTTGTAAGTTTGCACAAGGCTTGGCCTCATATCTTCAGTTCTTTAGTATGGTTTCTAGTTCAAACTGGTAATTTTTGGTGTGCGGGAAAAACGTCGGCTTGTATTGCCCACCCAACATCATGTAGTCAATAAGGCAAATGCAATTTGAATTCATTTTCATTGACTTATGATGAAAACAGAACGCTTCCTACTGAAGCTTGAACTGACAATTTGTAATCACATTATTTGCACACTAGATGACTCATAAAATGTGTATATTTTACATATATATTTCATTACGATACACATATTAAGAGAGTCATAATAGCTCAGACTAGCAGTGCACCAGTGTATATCTAGCTACGCCAGTACATTAGTTTTTAGCTAAATTTGTTTTAAATCAAACGTCTAATAGGCCTGTCCCTTAGGCGAATATGGGTGACATAAATTTCATTTAATACTTATCAGCAAACTGAATTCCTATTGCTATCGATCGATCAATAATCTTATTGATCTATGTGCACTGTAGCAAGCAGAAGCTTCTAGATGTGGTGAACAGTGTAAGGTCTGTCATTGTAACCGCTCGACAATAAACTTCCATTGTACATATTTATATTAATGTAAGATTGAAAACAGAGTACGCCATTAGCGCCGATGTCTTTTCGAAGTAGAAAGGCGGGTATTGAGGCCTATGGGGGCACGGAGAGGATGAAAGACATTCGTGTTGATCTTATCATCAGATATTGATAAAGGTAACCGGGCTGGGAACTCGGCGTATTCTTTTCGTATTTGTAGCTTGATGGAGCCCACATCTTAGTGGAGAATGCAGCCTGGCCTCAAGGGACATTAATACAATTCAGTAATATTGGCGAAGATAAACAAAACTTTCTTGATATTGGAATTCCATGTGTAAAATACAAATATAGAGGGAACCATTATGCCAACCTGTATATCAATCTTCATCTTTTCTGTCAGGAATGGCAATAGTTAGAAACTATTCTCCTGATCTGTACATAGACAAAGTGAACTTAAAAAGGACACGATAATTCAACACTCTTGATTACTGTGATTTTAGAAAGCATAACTTGCGTGTGTGGGATTTCCTTCAGTGAAATTGTAGGACCAAAATTTTAAAAATTTTGTAGAAATGATGAGCTGATTTACAGATTGACGGAAAAAATAGGCATACTGTACGAAGTTCTGCGTTAAATGTACAAGACTGTATGGTCATGAGATTCGGAGCAAAAAAAATTTGATAGATAATAATATTTTGATTTTCTCTCCAACACACTATGATTAGTGTGGTGTTTGTATTCTCATTTAACTTCAAAGTAATTTCAATGTTTTAACTGCATAACATCTTGAACAGTTTAGAAACAACGAACTTGACATTATAATCTTCTTTGGAGTCAGAGTTTATAAGGTACAGTTCGTGAGGAGGGGATGCCAGATTGACAGCTTCGCTATGGATGAAATGTTTTCCGAGCGTGACCACGAGGATTCGAACATGAGACCGTTGCAAACGCAAGGCTTCTATGCGAGATGCGAATGGATTAGATAAAGCTGAATCCAAAAACACCACAATATTCCTTGTGTTGATTTGGTGATGTCTGTGGAAAGTGGCATGAAAGTACTTATGACGAACTTTTCTGAGGAGAACGTCAATTGCAGCTGTCTTGTAGTCAGGGTCCAATTTGTTTTTGAAATTAGACTTTGTCCACTGATCGGTCAGCTCGATATCGTGCATCCCTGGGGACGATTCTCCAGATGCTTCTCGCATCACTCCGACCCGGAGGTTCTCAGTGTTGAGTCCGTTGGCCTCCGTGACCTCTGTAATGACCTGGATGACCTGGTTGTGGTGGTGAGGTCTCAGTGCAGCGGTATCGTACACGAAGACAACATCACTGGAATGCGGAGGGCACGTTGCTGTTGATGAAATAATAATAATAAAAAAGAATGTCTAGAAAAAAAAAAAAAAAAGGAAAGACAAAAACATGCCTCTTTACTCATTTGTTACACACAGCCGGTTCTAGCATGTGTAGTGAATAAACACAGGCCTACTCTCACATACCCCAGAGGCGGACGGGAGAACAACACTTGAGATCACAGCCTGTTGTTTAGCAAGATCATCAAAGTTTGGTTAACCAGAAACAGGAAAGCCAGTCCCTCCCAGGCTCTCTTTTTCCTCCTTAAGACACAAAATATTCTTTACTATGTGTACAGGCTCTTGCAGCTAACTTTAACACTCGTGTCTTCATCTTTTGTCTGAAGGTGTCTTTAGTTTATTAGCTTTTTTATTCTTTTGATTGCTTTGTTCCATACCGTTTTTTTTTTTTTTTTTGTAGTTTGATGTCAAATATTACAGATTGTATTTGCCAACAGTTGCCACCTCTCTCTCTCTCTCTCTCTCTCTCTTTCTCATTGACTCACTCTGTCCTACCATACGATGACCTATAGGTCTTGTACTAAGCCTTTTATATCTATATATTATCTTGTAATTCGTTTAGGTTTCCCAGAGAGCGTATCCACCTTGTTTATTTACTTTCCGTAAGTTATCATTTATATCTAGACAATATTCTTTCGGGAAATTTGGAGAGGGGAGGAAGATGACAAGAGCTGCTTTTTTTTTTTTTTTAATTTTCTTTTCTTTTATTATTATTATTATTATTTGTTTCTGGTTTTATCGCCGTGAAATATTTTTTTTCAAGTGCCAGTCTGTGAGCACGTGCTTCCCTTCTGCATAAAGTACATGAATCAACCACATCAAAGAGAGCTTTTCCTCCTCATAGAGAGAGAGAGAGAGAGAGAGAGAGAAAAGGAAATGTGCTAATCGCACTGGTTCCCTATCTCTTTTCTGCAGCAAACCCTCTGGAATATTTGCGATTAAGTTACGGGGAGTCTCAACCAAAGAACAAGAATCTCGAACCACATTTTTTTCCACCGAGATTAGACGCCACTTTCTGAAGCAAGAATAGCAGCCAAGAAACCTTGTCTGACGTTAAGGAAGGCCAGGCATTAATGCATGTACATGATTGTCTCACTCGGGAAATAGTTGAACGATGATGTTTTTAACATAATTTTACAAAACCTATATCAAATAAGTAGCCTAAACTACCGTTGACAAATGCATTTAAATATTGAGTAATGACAGATGACTTTGTGAAAAAAAAAACTTGTAAAACCATCTTGGAGATATTTCTTTGGAGGCCAGTCAATTTGCGAGTTCCAGAAACAGACCGCGCGAACGCCATGCTCGATGTTCCTCATAATTACCATTGAATGAGGCCTAAGTTTCTCAGTTTGCGCAGCCTAACATTAGCTGGTATGTACATCTAAGAGAGAGAGAGAGAGAGAGAGAGAGAAAGAGAGAGAGAGAGCTTAGAGAGAGAGAGAGAGAGATAAGGGGAAAGAGCTAGAGATCGGCGAGAGTCTGTTTCACCACGAGCAATCCAGGCTATATAACAACGCTGACTTTTCAGTGGGGCTACAAAAACGGTGATAGTGAAAGAAAGATCGTATCACCCTGACCTGTTCGTCTCTTCCAGCCTCCTGCCAGAGACTGCTAAAACATTTGCAATCAGATGGACTTCTTTGACCAGCAAAACGTTGAGATTGGCAGGTCGAATGATATTAGTAACTGATGTGAAGACTAAAGTGATGGCTAGAGTGAATAATGATACCAGGAAAATGGGCTAGCACTGCAGCAAAACCAAATGCAGATTATAGAAGACATCGATTTCATCACCCCAAATGGAGTTTAGGGCCCAGGAAAGAGTAAATAATTAGACCTACAGGAATAAAAAAAAATATTTAAAAAATGTTCTAGAATTAACTGACTTTAATTTGAAAAATTATTTTTCTGTTGGGGGCAAAATTGTATAACTTACCAGGCATGTCTTGTGGCATAGGAGATGCGGCTACTGAAAACGAACAAAGCAAGTGAAGAATTAAAATAATACCATTGATTGATAACGAAATATTGAACTGATACTATTCATGTAAGAATCCACATTGTAGCTTTACTGTTTTTGACTGAGCAAAGTATGTATATACAATAACTTACGAGTACATTAATAAGAGTCGTATCTAAAAGTCTTAAGATAGTACGGCAATTTATACCTTTCAAGCGGCTTTCTTCCTATCTCATCTTCATTTGAGAACTATGTCTCCTAGGAATACAGGTCTAAATTGACGGTAGGCTATCAAAGTGTATGCACTGCTAATATTTTCTTTGGGATCAGGCATGTGCTAATATGATCAGTGAGGAAGGAAATAAAACCGATGTGTTCCTTAATGGCTATTAGTGACTGGTTTCATTCTTCTAGTAACTTCCTACTGTAATATTTTTAATCCCATCTCTTTGATCTAACTACTCCTTGACAATATTTTCATTAGTTAAACTGATCTTTACAATAAAGGCACGTCTTCGATGTGGTACACTGTTAATCACTTTGATATTTTGATTTAGCCCATTTTTAAAGTTCATATCCATTAATTTGCGTATTATTTTCTCCTTTCCTCTTTTTCTTTTTTTTTTTCCTTCCTCTCCTTCTTCTTCTTCTTTTCGTCATCCTCCATTCTTTCTTTCTTCTCCCCTTACATCTCCTTTTCTCCTCTTTCTCCTTCCTCTTTCTTTTTCCTTTTCTTCTTATTTTCCGTAGAGTCTCTTGGAGGTATTCATTTTGAAGGCCTATCAATTGAGAAAGAGAACTTACCATCACAAGTTTTAATGGCCAACAACTCCTGGATTTCAGACAAGCGCTGGAAATCGTTGACGTGGAGAACAAACTTGTCATCCGGGTCGCTAGCCATGGCCATCAGCTCCGCAGGTTTCGTCTTGTCGCCAATGCCGACAGCAAACACAAGTACCCCTTGCTCTTGGGCTTGTCTTGCTTCAGCCAGAGTCTTCTCCACGTCCTTGGACTCGCCATCGGAGAGGATAATAATGATGTGAGGGACATAAGACCGGGCTACACTGCTGCTCAGGACATTTCTCCGCACGTGACTGAAAGCGAAGGCTGTATCCGTGCCGCCGGTGATGTACGGCGCTTTGGACAAAACCTGTTGAGCATACTCATGGCTCTGTTCATCTGACAAGGCCAACAATGTGATTGGCGCGTCACTGTAGGCCACCACGCCCACTCTAATGGCGTCCTGACCCAGGTCAAAACTGGAGATTACCTGAGGAAAGTAAATACAAAATCAATAATTGTCACTGGACAGTTACAAGGGACAACTTTCTCTAGACACATTCTTTGTCGTCCTTGTTCATAAAATCAATAGTATTGACCCATTTTGGTCACTTTTTCTTCAAGTTTACTTTTTCTTATTTATTTCGTTTTGAGGGGGGGGGGGGGGGGGGAGGGGGGGGGGGGGGG